>JAQFXW010000541.1:0-18239 GCA_034693945.1 Dendrobaena attemsi
AATTAGGACTTCTTGACATTGATACTGATCTTGATAGAGAAGAGTGCATAGTTGAAGAGAATGATAGTTTCACTGTGATTGAGTCAAGGAAACACAAGCGACAGCGAAATAAACATTCTGTAGAGAAAGAAGAGATTGAAGAAGGAACTCAAGAAGTAGCTTTGCTTGAAATTCAGGAGACATTGAATGTACAAGAACACTCTGATACTCAGTCCTTTACCCCTAAAACAGAGTTTGAATTGGAGGACAAGAAGCCAGCCATCACTACTAAAGAACATGAAATGTTGCCTGTTGAATTAATTATTCCAAACAAAGTCAACCATAAAGCTGAGACGGAGTATGATTTTTATGATATTAAAGTTTCTAATTCTCAAGCAGAATGTGAAAGTCATCAGACTGAAGAAATCAAGGAGATTGGTTTTGTTCAGCAAGAGGCACATCATATATGTCTGCAAGAAACTCAACATCGACAGGATATGCCTCACGTTATTCAAGTTGAAGAGCCTAAGCTTGAGCAAGAAGAGATCATGGCTGATCAGACCAAATTTGAGTCTGAATATAAAGAGCCCACTGCCATTCAGCATGAAGTAGAAGCCACAGAGAAAGAGAGGAATCTGAGTTATGTTCATGTTCAACTGCAAGAGCATAACCCTCAACAAGAAACACAAACTGAGCAATATGACCAAAGGCACAGCCAGCAAGAATGTATTCAATTAAGGGAAATCTCAAGTCAAAGGCTTCCTAGTGATAATTTGGACGAAAAGAATGATTTTAAAGTAATTGAACAACAAGAAAACCAGGTCTGTCAGGAGAAAGTAAATGTTGTTTTTGCGGAATTCAACTTAAGTGACAAACTTGCAGAAGTGGAAAATTCAATGTATATCGATGAAAAACATGAAGTTGAATTCAAACAAGCAGATTTTGACAAGGAATTGGATTCTGAACTTGTGGCAAAAGCAGTTGATGAGCAGGAACAAATTAGAGGACTGACCAAAGAACCAGTTTGTGGTGAAGAAGAACTAGATATAGAATTGATACAGGAAACAGTTCTAAGTGAGAAGGAAGAAGAATTGAATCAGAGAGAAGAAGCAGTTGTAGATGAGTATGATCAAGAAATAGAAGTGATTGAAGAAGTGACTGTTGATGAGAATGATCAAGAAATAGAAGTGCTAGAAGAAGCAGCTGATAGAAGGAAATCAGAATTTGAACTGATGCAGAAATTGCTTGCAAGTGAAACGGAGCCGGCTGTTGAACTTTTAGAAGAATTGAATGTTGATGAGAGTGAAGGTATTGCCATACTAAAAGAGCCAGTTGCTGGTGAGACAAAGTCAGACATGAAAGCTGAATCTGATGAAAGTCAGAATAAACAGTTAGAAGATTTAGGAACAAGTAGAATTTCAAAGCTAAGCGAAATTCATTGCTTGGATATTTTTAAAGAACCTAATGTTGATCTGACAAAGCCAGCTGTTGAAGTGAAGGATGAACTTGATTTGAGTAAGATTGAATTAGAAAGAAGTTTAATTGCAAATGTAAGCAATGATTATCATGCTGATGTTGATAGAGTAATTCATCATTTTGCTGCCTTGTGCAGACTTAATGATTACGAATCTGGAAAGATTCAGTTGAAGCCTACAGTCAAGTACCGTCCAGAATGGGCAACCAATGACGTTGATTCTCTGGTTTCATTTATTGACGGTGACCATAAAGAGCATCTTGAAGGCCACTTGCATCCAAAGTCACATGAACACACGAAATCACACCAGCGCTCAAAAGGACATGGGCATTCAAGAGTGCACGAACCATCAAAAGTAAATGAGCCTCCAACTGAGGGTAGTAAGACTGTTGCATTGCCTCCAAATCTTGCAGCCAGAGCTTTCAAATTAGGACTTCTTGACATTGATACTGATCTCGAAAGAGAAGAGTGCGTAGTTGATGAAAATGATAGTTTCACTGTAGTTGAGTCAAGGAAGCACAAGCGACAGCAAAATAGGCATTCTGTAGAGAAAGAAGAGATTGAAGAAGGAAATCGAGAAGTAGCTTCGCTTGAAAATCAGGAGCCTCTGCTTACACGGGAGCATTATGATACTCTTCTAGCAGAGGCTCATGGTTGTGAAGAGTCTCATCTGGAATCTACTCAAATTGATCGAAAAAATGAACAGCACCAATCTACCTCAGTTCAGTCAAGTGAAAATGTGTCTTTGACGCTAGCTACAGTCACAGAAGATAAAGCACACGCACTTTGTGAACCAACTGAACACGAAAATTCTTTTGTTTCTACCCAGTCAGAAACCTACGAGGGAGAAATTATCAGTACAAAAGCACTTCAACTGCAAGAATGTTTCTACAAACAAGAAACCACATCTGAGCACCCAAATCACACAACAAGTGAAAAGGATTTAATTGAGGAACTGGAAAATATCATTTCCTCTAGTAAAGAATTTCAGCTAGAACAGCAGTTTGCCATGCCAGAGAAACATGAATCTAGTCCAGAGCAATCGCGCCAAAAGGAACTTAGTGTTGAAGTGAATAAACATCTTTCTGATCACAAAGATAAAATTGTTGAACTTTCTGTTGAGAAAGAGCCTGTTGGGAAAAAGGAATCTGAAATTAGACCGCCTATAACGCAAGGTGAGTTGAGAGGCCCAGAAAATTTCGGGTCAGACTGGAATGAACAGATTTTCCAAAAGCCATTTAAGTTTGACAAGCATGAACTTTGTATGGAAGATCACAAGGAGTTTTATGTTGATACCTTAACAGACAGAAATGAACAGAAAGAGGTTACAGAACATGTCGATGTTGAATCTGTAAGGGACGGTTGTGTAGAGAAAGAGGTTACGGAACAAATCGATGCTGATACTACAAAGGACAGAGTTGAGCAGAAAGGGGCTACTGAACAAATCGATGCTGATACAACAAAGGACAGAGTTGAGCAGAAAGAGGTTACTGAACAAATCGATGCTGATACAACAAAGGACAGAGTTGAACAGAAAGAGGTTTCTGAACAAATCGATGTTGATGCAACAAAGGACAGAGTTGAACAGAAAGAGGTTACTGAACAAATCGATGTTGATGCAACAAAGGACAGAGTTGAACAGAAAGAGGTTACTGAACAAATCGATGCTGATACAACAAAGGACAGAGTTGAACAGAAAGAGGTTTCTGAACATATCGATGCTGATACAACAAAGGACAGAGTTGAACAGAAAGAGGTCACTCAACATATCGAAGCTGATATTGTAAGTGGCACTGAACGGAGTGAGTGCCATGCTGAATTTCAAGAGCACTTTATCTGTGAGATGAATTTGGATGAAACTCCTGTGTGTAAGAGGGAGACGATAGAAGTTGAAACCTTTGAGAAGATGGCAGAAGTGTTTCAAAAACACTGTGAAGAGGAGGCTGTTACATTACATTCTGAGCCAGAACAGCAACAGGTTTTGGTTGATGACCTCAGGCCTGAAATAATGGAGAATGGTGATAAGCCAGAACATATACTTGCTAAGAATGATGTGTCGCTGCCAGACGGTAAGACGGAATTTGCAGAACAGCCGGTTGACTTGAATTTACTTATCTCATCCGCAGACATGGTTACAAAACAGGTTCCAAAGACTTCCAAGAAGACCATTGCCATTGATGAAGGTGTTTCTGTTTCTCAAAGTTTTACTTCTAGACTTGAATGTGACTTTGAATCAGTGGCTGTAGCAACAGAACCGGAGTTACAAGTAGTTGCTGAAGATAACTGCAAAATTGGAAAAGAGATCGAGACTGTTGATGAAGTTGCTGGATTGCTTGACGTTTCATCTGAGAGAAGTGCCGGTGAAGGTGTTCAGAGACTGGAAAGTATCCTGACGATGACTTCTAAATGTGAGCCTTTGCTTGCTAATGTTGCTGAGAAGAGCATTGAACGTGATGAATATTTGAAAGTGAAGGAAAGTGTGGCTGAAACTGACCTTGATTTGAAATTGGCAACTTCAGTTACACACTCTGATCTGCAGAGGAATGAAAAAGTGACAGAAGAAGATAGTTTGGTGTCTCGTGTGGAGGAAAGTGTTGCAACAGCACGGTCTGAAAGTGTGGCAAGAGTTGAACCAGTTGATACATCCAAGACAGCCAGTTATCCTAAGCAGACAAGTGACAGCTCATCAAAGAAATCCAAGCGAAAGAAGAAGTCGGTGTCGACAGAGAAACACGTTGATACTGATGCTAAGGTGATAGACACGGCAGCCTTAGAAGCCAATATTTTACCAGCCACAGCTGAAACTGACGAGCATCCTAAAGCACAAGTTGCTGATTTAGATTTGGAAATTCCACAAATTAAACATGTTGAGCAATTTGGAGATCGACTTCTTCATGGAGCTGCAGAGTTCAGCACTGATGCATCTGTTGATGCCTGTGTGCCTCCTGTTCCAGATGTTGATGATGAAATTGGCAGGATTGTTTTAGCCAACAAGGAACACGATGAGAGTGTCTCGCCAATTGACAAATTGGCAGCTAAGCACCTGAAAGACAGCTTCAACTTGGAAGAATATACAGGTTTTGAATTCTCTCAAGAATTATGTCACTTGGAACATTGCTTGGACCAAAAATTTGATGTAGAACAGGGCAATGAAGCAGGTAATCAACCAGATATTGGACCGTTAGATGCATCTTTATTAAGAGAATATTCTGGTCACCCGTGGTCAACTAACATTGATTCTACCACAAGTAAATCTCAGCCATTGCTTGATACTGTGGAGTCACCTGTGCTTTCTAGTCCTTCAATGTTGCCATTGAGCTCAGAAAAAGCAATTGCTGATAAGCCAATCCCTGCGGTTGGCAGTGGAAAGAGCAAGAAGAAAAAGAAGCTATTCAAATCAGAAGTTACTAAGGAAAATGCCAGGAGCACTGATGAGTTATTCGGATCAAGTAGCATGAAGGATTCATTGGAAGAACAACAACATGGACTTCTTAGAGTCCAGCAGATTTTTGTAGAGACAAACGAAAAGTCTGCTTCACCAGAAAATGAAAAATCAACGCGAACGGAAGAATTGGTTCCAGAAGACAAAGAGAATGTTCCTGATCCATGTCTCGTCTCTGAAGATTCAAAGAAGAAAAATAAGAAGAAGAAAAAGAAGAAGGCCAGCTCCGAATTACCAGAAGCAACCAGTAAAATTGCTCATGAATGTACCAAAGATGTTGAAGTGGTAGTTGTCCCAGAATTACTTCCTGGTGAAATGACTAATGAAGTGAATGCACCATATCCTGAAGGTGACCTGGGTGGTAAGGAAAACTCATCAGATGTATCAAGTCCAGTTATTTTATCAGTGAATGACAAACTGCCTCAGAAAAGTAGAGGAATTTCTGATAGTGCAGACCCTTTACTGGATCGTGTTCAGCTGGGTTCTAGTGCAGGTAAGTCAAAGAAGAAGAAAAGGAACGGTTCAACTTTATCTGAAACACTTTCATCAGCCTCCGTTGAGAAGAACGTTGAAGGCAAAGTGCTGAGCCATCCTGAAGCTACTGATCTATTATATCCAGATAAAGATGAATGCACAGAGCTGTTTGTGGAGGCTGAAGAGACACCAGCAAGTCAAGGAATGCAATTCATGAATGTTTCAAGTGAGAGCACTAAGAAAGCGAAAAGAAAGAGGAAGAAGACCACGAAGACTGGACGTGATAACACCGTAGAACAGATTGAACCAAATGTGGAGACGAGGCATTCTGTTATGCAAACCACTTCTTTTGATAGCAGTGTGGAGAGCAAAGTGGAGGAAGCCTTTGACAAGGATGTTGGAGTGGTGGAAGGTGAAAATGAATCAGAACAGACACTGACTGTGACAGACTTGGAAGCGAAGATCAGGAGTGAGAAACTGAATTCACCAGTGAGTGAGGAAGAGTTCAATTTGCAGGCATGTGATGCATCAGAATTGCACATTATGGATAAAGATTTGTCAGAGCAGGTAGAGACCGCAGACAGTGCTGGTGATGGTTTCTATGATTCTATTGATGAACACATGAGTTTGCAGACAAGGATGATTAGCGAAGAATTTCAGAAGGAAAGTTCAGTTGAAAGCTCAACTGGAGGAAGGCTACGGAGCAGCGAAGAGAGCAAGCGAGCACGGCGACGGAGAAAACGACAAAGAAGGAGATTAAGGGATCGGGGTTTACTACCATCTGGGGACTTGTTGACCCCCAGCTCGGCTGATTATGAGAAGTCAGTCTTTGAAACTGTGCAGTCTGTGATAAAACCAGTTTGCCCAATCATGTCCAGCACTCGTTATGGTTCGACATCAGTGAATTCTGATGAAACTTCAAGAACTACAGTTGCTTTCAGAGGAAAGAAGAAACGCAAGAGAACTAAATCGTCTGTTCCAAAAGCAGCAGATTCAGAAAAGGAGCAATCGATTGAACAACCAGAAATGCCCGACATAGAAACAGGAGCTATACCGCTTAACAGAAAAAGCAATTCAGCTTCTACAAAGAAGCATGAAACTGATGCTAGAAAAAGTTTAACCTGCTCCAGTGAGTCGAAAAAGAAAAAGAAAAGAGCAAAGTCTGCTTTGACTCAGACCACAGTAGCAGTTGAATCAGATGCTGACTTTGATCAGCTGCAAGTTATACAAGTAGTGCAACATGACATTGAATTTCCTGTGATCTCTGATTCAGTAGGATCTTCACAAAAGTTGGAAACAGATTCTGAACTGCCTGATTTGCCAAGAAGAACTGATGAAACATCAGAATTTTATAGATTTTTGGGACAGCAAAAGTCAAAAGGAAAGCCCAGAAAACATGCTGAGTGTACAAATTTGTTAGAAAAGTTACAGACTGAAAAGGCTACAGTGCTTCCTGAACCGCAGCTGTTAGTAGAAAATGAGAGAAGTCCATTGGAAGCAAAGCAGTTTGGAGGAAATTGTAAGAAGGATTCTGCCAAAAGTTTCCTCCTAACTTCAAAAGATCGTGTCACAACTGATGAAATACATGAATCTGGGACATCATCAGGTGAAGTATTTGCTGGACCAAATGCTATGGCCGATACGTGTGATCGTAAGTGCAAAGTGAAAGCCGTGAAGGATCTTGACGAAGTGCACCAGAATTTGGAAGCAGCAGGATCTCATGTTGCAATGGAAATGAAAGGAAAACAGAAGAAAAAGAAGAAGGTGACTTCACCGTCTGCTGTTAATGAATCTGTGCTATCACTAGAGAATCAGGATACATTCAACAGGCAATCTTCACTGAAGGACATAAAAACAAGTGGAAGCGACATAAATTTATGCTCCAGCTCATCTCCTCCACTTGCTGACATAGTTCCAGAGGTGGATGACAAGAAAAAGAAGAAGAAGAAAAAGAAGGCTTCAGTTGAGGCACCAAGTTCCTGTCATCATGGAAGGTCAGCCACTGCCACAACCAATCAAGATCTTCCAGCTTCCAGTTCTTTACTTGATGGTACAGAACTTCCCACAAAGCACGGAGAACCATCACCATCACATGAGGCTTTTCAACAGACAGAGAACATTCCAAGACCTGCACATGATTTATTGAATGCCACAGATCGTGGTAAGGAAAGTTCAAAAAAGAAGAGGAAGGCTAAGGTCGATTCATCTGTCGGAACTGCAGAAGATCAACAATTGGTTTCTGACCGACATGCAATCAGTTCTAAAGATTCTAAGTCTTCTGAAAGTGGAAAACTCTTCCAGACTTCGACTCTTCCTCTGACCTTGCTTGATGCAATGGGTAGCAGGGTTGTCGATAATAAGCGCAATGCTGAGAGTAGTCGTCCATCTGATCCATCAATTGCGCTGGGTCATACGGCACCAGACAGATCAGGTGAGAAGCTAAAGCTGAGTGAGCAGACAAGAACTCGGGGCTCAAAGAAAAAGGCCCGGGCCCAAGACACGGACAAGGTGACCGATAGCAACAAGAAGACAGAACAACAGAGTCTGAGCATTGAAGAGACAAAGACAATGCTTGCTGTTTCTACAACGACTGCGCCTTCCGTCAAAAAGCATTCACTTCCAACGTCTACAATCCATGACTTGAGTGATGTGTGCCTTTTGCCAGTGGAGCAGAGAAATGCTGCTTTACTGCTGCCTGCTAGGCCATGCGTGCCACAGGCAGATGAGCAACTGGCTGAGCAGGGATCTTGGGAGAGTTATGAGAACAGATTAATTTCTTCACAACAGTGTCACTTGGATCCCACGTCATCAAATGTCTTGTGCTGTGATACGTCGTCGAGAAGTCAAGAACTGAGGCAGGAGATGGAATCGCCTGACCATGACTTTGAATTGCTTCCATCGGCAGCTGATCTCAGCGCAGAATCTGGAACTAGTAATCAAAGATTGGAAGGTGTGGGAACGACTTCTATTGAGCGGTCAGAGGTTTCATTTCATGAACCAAATATTACACACCAGGAAGCCGACGTTTTGAGTAAGTCGTGGCAGACAGTTCAGCTACCATCTAGTCTAACTGTGACTTCTTCGAGCAGCTCTGTCGATGCAGAAGTGGAACAGATCCTAAAGGGTAACCAGCTTCCAGTTTCCAATGTCACTCTGTCTGACCATGTTAGTGCAACAAAGAAATTCTATGGAACAGATCTGTTGGTCAGCCATTTTGAATCGGGTAGAGATGTTGTCGTGACGGTCACCGAGGTTCTTGATTTGGAGTTCATCGAAGAAACAGAAATGGTGACTGTCATCGAATCAGTCAGTGATCCCGGTCCCCATCCATCGGAGACTTGGGTATTTGGCCGACCGAGAATGTCCACAAGAATATCGCCCCCGGTTGCAGGGAAGCTTTCAGATGATTCAGAAGACCAGAAGTTTCTGACCGGCATTCTTAGCAGTGCAGCAAAGGATTGGACGCCGACTGAACCAGACACTTCAGCTGCTGGAATACTCTTGGATTCAGAATCAGCCAAAGATATAGACCTTGAGAAGCAAGACGGGGAGAAACATGCAGGTTCTTCTGACAGCTGCACAGAAGTTTTCACCTTGTCTTCGACACTCTCTGACATTCCCATTGAACCCGTAGACGTTCCTCTGTCCGAGTCATCCAAATCGAGTCATCCTATGTCATCCTTCCAGGTAAGCAGTGACCGTTTTGTTCTGACTGAAGAGGAATCATCATTGATGACAGACAGTTGTCGTCGTTTGTTCGACCAAACCACCTTTGACGCTGACTCTACTAAACGGGACAACAACGGACTCGAAGCATGTCAATTCTGGATTGCGGATGAGGGCGATGCAACGTCCTCGGCCTCCACCTGGCCCTCTGTCATGTACAGCTTTGATAAGCCAGATGCAACTGATAGCACATGTAGCGTGAAGTACAGCGCTCCTACATCATCCTCTGAGGTCGATGGAGGAGGTCCAGATCACGTCTCGGCAGAATCGTCTGGGACTAATCAGGACTCGTATGATGACAGTCTTGAAGAAGAACTGACTTTGAAGGTTGCCGAATTTCAGTCAGATGAGGGCTCTGGAGGCGACTTTCCAGTTGCCGTTAGTGACCAGCTGAAGTCCTCCGTACTATCAGGAGAGACCTGGGATTCTCTGTCAAATGATTCTCTTGAGGGTCCAGCTGTGAATATTGCCGCCACAGCAGTCACCAGCCAGCCCGAGTCATCGCTGGAAAATGTAAGTGAGGACTCTTTGATGGAAGGCTCAGGTTCCAGTCTGCCTGTCCAATCCGTTCCCAGTTCAGTTGAAAGTTGTCAGGAACATTTCTTCCAAACCAGTGCAAGACAGAGAGTCTCAGACAGCGAGTCTAATCTTGGTAGCAATATTGACCCCGAAGAAACAGCGGAAGGCGGTAATGTGAACGCATCAGCCAGTGGTCCAAGGCATACAAGTGACAGCTTATCAAAGAGATCCAAGCGAAAGAAGAAGAAGCAGCAGACTGGAGCCACTTCAGGGAAGGAGAGTGATGGAGATGATGATGCGAAAACTTGATTATAGGTGGTGCGATATTATATTAGAACACTCGGCTATGGGGAACATTTCAGCATTCTGCGAATACTAGTTGACAATTCTTAGAAGTCTGTCACGTAACGTGGAATTCCTATCACCTCTTTACAACTCTGTTGCAATTGAAAACCACAAGAATCATAAACATACTCGATATTGTTTAGCTGCATATTGTCATTAATTTCATGTCTGTGATGTTTAATACAATGTTCGTATACCAGTGATTATTGTTTCGTTGTTGGCTGTCTCTATACTTTTTATCAGCTGTAAGTTGCTAATAGTGGTGCTGCTTCGTATGATGAGTTTATTTCTTTGGACACCGTTTTTGCCAATATAACTCAATTTATTTGGTTGTTTTCATTGTGTTCTTTACACTTTTGTGTTATTCTGATATAATCATCATGACTATTGCTGTTATTACGATCATCTTGCTAGGGCTAATGTGGATTGCAAAGAGCCATTTTTTCAATGGACTTCTGAAGTCAATTTTAATCAAATTACAAGATTTACGGTGCTACTTGTTGCAAGTTAAAATATGAAAATATTACTTAAAATTGTAACAATGATAATTTCAATATTGATGATATATTTAGTAGTAAATGCGTTTCATTGGTTCAAATCCAAGTACTTGCGCTGTCACAGATTCATTATGTATTTGTAATAGTGTTGCCTGTGCAAGCAATTGCCTCATTTGCCTCTTTTCAGCTTAGCCATCGTTGCTGCATTTATGCTTTCTGAATCTAGCATGACATGATATTCTTGTCTATATTCACCGTATGGAACGAGTGCTTCCTCAGAACAATTTGTTCATTGCACTCGCTGGCAGTTTTTAAGGTGTAGGCTACTGTAAAGCAAAGTTAGTCTGACCGAACTACCATCAACCTGAATTCAGTGAATCAGGACGAAACCAAAGGTACACTGCGGCATTAGTTGTGCAATTATTGCATAATATGATAATCAATCTTTTCTACAATTTTTTCTTACTGAATCATTGTGTTTTCTTAATGCCTTGTGCAACTAAATTTTGTTGCTTTGTTGTCTTGATAGCTTCGCTTATTGTGTGTATTAGTTGTTGCTGACGTATTGAAGTGCAGAAAAACTTTCATATTGCAATGACAGGTAGGGGCTTCGAAAAGCTTGTGATTCAGATGGGAGCTTATACTTATACTGAGAACAATCTGTTTAAACATGCGATACGTGTATGTAGTGTAGCTTGCTTTTTGAGTTGTGCATTTTTTCTTGATTTTCTGGAATCTCTTGAATACCGTGATGATTTTTATATTTAGATTACTAATTTTTCATGAACAATGTTAATACGTTTGCAAACTCAGCCGAGTAAAAGTAAATTTTTTTAGTAGCTGCTCTGATACATATTGAAACTTTAAAGCAGATGATCTACTTTTTTGAGGTGACGATAGTATCGTCATTGTGATGCTGAAGAAATTCAGACTCGCAGCTGAGATATCTGGATGAGGAGCTTGTTATATTATTGTTTTGCATTTACTGAGCTATTGCTGTAGTATTTCTGTTGTAGTTGTAGACATTACTAATGAATAATTACTGATTTTTGAGTGAGAGTGTGTGTCGTCATTCTTCAGTTTAATATGTCTTTCAGCCTACATGACTTGAGTGGTTTATCTTGTGTAAGACCTGAATGGCCATTAATTTGCTGTCTAATAGTTGTGTGCATTGACGCACCGTGCACGTAGTAGAAAGCCTGTTCTAAGATTAGCTGAAGCCAAATCAGAAGAGGCCGGACCCAGCAGATGTGGTATTTCGAGTGGATTCCAAAACATGGATATTACGTGCATTTAGTTCATGCAAACTGACTTCGAATGAATCAATTGAGTGAGAAATAAGAGAGATCTACTTCCAAGCTGATGATCATCTGTAATGTATTGTAGGCCTATAATGTATTTTAGCAACTCCAGCGAATCAGTACATAGCTCGGGTTTTCTGCGCCCGAGGACAAACTCGAAATGTGTGCCTTTGGGCCCAAAAATCTGATTAGTTTTTTGTCATAATTTTTGTCCTATTCCGCCAAAATCGCTTATATTTTGGAAAATTTTGCACTTTTCTCACAAAAATTTCTTTTATTTTGGAAAGTTTTGCCCTTGTTTGCAAAAAACGATTATATTTTCGAAAATTTGCGCCCCTTAGCCGGGGGAATCTGTACCCCCAGCACACCGTAGTTACATGTAGGCTAGCCTACGCCACTGCAGGGAATGTTTTCCTGAATTTTGGGACCTTGAATCCGTGGACTCCCGTAGACTTATTTCCGGGATTACAAAACTCAGTTTTAGGCTTATGAGTTACGCGATCCTCTGTAAAGGTCTTCCTTGGTAAAAAAAATAATGGACATTAATTCAGACTACAGTAGCTGCTACAGGCTACAGCCTATACTGTAGACAGTATAGGCTATAGCTGCTGGTTGGGGTTCTCAGTCACTTGCGGTGTTCGTCTTGCTGCCATTAAAACAGAAATGATCGCATTTGAGGCATACATACAATACAATAAAACTAAACATTTGTAACGCGCTCGCATTTGAGGCATACATACAATACAATACAACTAAACATTTGTAACGCGCTCTAACAAGACAAGTCTTGAACGAAAGCGCGTAGCGCTGCATTCCTAGTCAATTAATCATAGTACAGAGGAAAAGGTGGAGTTGATGTGGTACATGAGGAGACAGACTTTGAAGGTGATTCTGGCATGAACAGGAAGCCAGTGTAACTCTTTCAGAGATGGAGTGATGTGATCTCTAGCCTAGGACCAAAATCTTACACCAGTCGAGCAGCCGCGTGTAGAACCGATGATAGAGGCTGCAGAGTTGATGAGGGCAGACCGGTTAGAATGGAGTTGCAGTAGTCGAGGCGAGATATGACGATGGCTTGGATCAGAGTATACGGAGCCAGGTTTCGTTGAGGCAGCGCTTCACTTGTCGTATTCGGCATATACATGGCTCTGCTGGTGTATAAATTGCTTGCTTAGTTACAGTTAACGACCCTATTTCGTAACTCTGATTAGCTGGGCCATACTTTATCCAGTCTTGGGACCAGGACCGGATTAACCATTATGCTCAGAGCATGGGCCTCCCGCAGAGAGGGCACCCCAAGGTCGAACGACAAAAATTTATTACGTGAAATAATCTAATGAAAGGAGCAGGTGCTAGGTTTGGTTTAAATTAGAATTTGCATTAAGAAATTGCAACTTTAAAATGGCAGTCATGACACCAATCATAAGGGGTAGCCTAACTGTGTCTTTTTTGGGTCAACTTGTTTGTATCAGTGGGGCCTACAATGTCATCATGTAATCTCTTCTTTAATCTGGGACTAATATCAGAGAATTATTTTTCACTTTGTTTTTAGAGACAAGTTAATTTTTACGCAGGACTATTTTAAGGCACCCCAGGCTAAAATTAGTATCATTTTGAAAAATAGGTCTACGGGTACATCGTAAAAGTGTCGACACAAACATATAAGCACAGACAATAACGAAAGCGCAGACTGTTGATCAGTATAATTACTCATGCAGTGCCCGTAATCGAGAGAATTAGACACATCTGGATCGAATGAACGATAGGCCTACATGAGCTGAATTTAACCTTTGGCAGGCATGCAGGGCGTCCGATTCATTATATGGACCTACATTTCAATTCACAATGCAGTCTGACGAATGAAGGGCAAGGCCGTAGACAGGGGCCCGGGGTGTTAAAACACTCACGAAATTACATAATGTAAAATAAATTGGATAGTGCAAAATTTCGTGCTTAGTGAATATAGGTTGGAAATAATGTCATAAGTATTCTTAGGACGTGATAGAAACAAATACTCCCCCTCCAATAAAATCCTGGCGAGGTCTTTCCTGAGGGTTCGATCCTTCCTGGGTAGTAAACGCCTCGTGCCATGCAGTGTGTTATTCGATGCTCCATCGCCCCGCCCCCCCCCTTCGGCGCTCTCATCACAACCACAGTGAAACAGAGTTAATACACTTATATGCTTCACATCTGAATGAATGAATGAATGAAGTCTTTTTTTTTTATTGTACAGAAGCAACAAATTTAACAAAAGCAATCAAATAACAGAAAGCGCAGTTGACATCATCACAAGTCCACAATATAATCAATTAATCATGTCAACAACAATAAACTAGTGAAAAACAAATTAAATTTACAACTTATGCTTTCTAGCACAGTAGCTGCACAATTGGAATCAACTGAAGCAATGCTTATAAGTATTGATCCCTTTCTAAATCATGTAGCACACATTCAGTGTAGTATTTATCAAGTAGTTAAGCCTAGTTAATGATGTCATCATTGTCTTGGTAATCGTCCTTCTGACTCGTCGTCATCAGCAAACGAGAAATCAACAAGCAGAGCAAACACGAAGTAAATAACAAGAAAACGAAGAGATAGCAAGAAAGAAGAACTCAGTCTCGGTCTGCCTTCTATTTAGCTGACTCGATCCGGTATGATCGGTATCAGTGTAACACTGTAAATTTAGAAAAAGGCCAAGTTGGTAACCTAAAAGAAGCAGATTTCTTGAATGTTTGGAATTATACACAATACACAACATGTCTCAATGAACACTACCATAGCTTCTGTAGCACTGTGCTCAGGGGCTTCTAGTCTTTGAACTACTTGATAGGGGCCTACCCCTCTAGTGGTTTGGAAAGTCAAATTGCCTTAGAGAGCAATTAAAACGTTATTGCGAAATGGAAACACAAAGTAGAGCCCACGTTTTGTCTCATAAAATAATGTCTTTGGAGTCTTAAACACAGATTTAGGCCTAGGCCTATATATCCTAAAAGTCATCTGCGATTAGTACCTGTTAATTGTGTTAAATAGGTAACCCTACTCAGTGGGTTCTAGAACCCCTCTGGGTTTCCCAATTGTCACTCGTATTGCCCTTATAATCTATTTATTTATTCACACATTTCTATAGCGCCCCTCAAGTCTATTTACTACTCAGAGGCGGTCCCGACTATATCCCGGAGGTGTGTCGGAATTTACACACCGAAGCGCCACGAACAATTGTGAGTGAAGGACTTGCTCAAGGTCCTTACTACGCGGCGGGTGGGATTCGAACCTGCAACCCGTAGGTTGCAAGGCGGCGAACTTCACCATTACACTACCACGCCCCCCCCCCAATGTACATGTCCTTGTTCAATGTCTAAAACGGGAACAAATAAAATGTTTTTGAATTTTGAATCATGGATGTGCTTTGGCGCATATCCATTTGCCAATACCCTTGGATTAGCTTACTCTATAACAGGGGCGTCTATCCTAGTTTGAGAGCCAAACTAACCCAGGCCCTCTGAGCGTATGAAGCATTCCTCTAATTTAATTTTCATCAAATTTTCCCTATTGTCATCAAATTTCAAACCTACAAAAACAAACCTGAGACGATAGCGCGACTGTCCACAAAAGAGAGAAATCTCGATCTGCAAAACGTGAAGCACAGTCACATTACTGTCGAATTCTTTAATTTTTAGTTTAGACATTAGACTTGTAGACATTACGAAAATACGTGTACAAGAATGCAAAAGTAAATGGAACTCATAGAACTATACAAGCATAATTTTCAAATAACTATACCAAAGAATTTCCACCTCTGAAAAAACTAAGACTTTTGTTTCATCTCCCCACAGTATGAACGCCCCTGCTCGATAACCATTCATCACCAACTACGGCTTGCAAAACAGCCATTTGAACTGACAACACAACACGATAGACATAATAGCGAAGACCGATTCATATTGCTTAGCAAAGGCACATACCGGTAACTACAGTAACGAACGTTGCATAGGCCTATCGTAATTAGCCCCAACGAAGATGACATATTAAAAAGTAGCTTAGATGCATAGGAATCTAAATGTAGAGTAGGCCTAATGGAGACATGCACGTTCTAATAATTAATATCTACATTTAATTATAAACATAATAATTATCCGACCGGTCGCATCCTCATACAGGCCTACGCCTGTTTGCACCGCTTTCATTTTTTACATGATTTTATTTACGATGTTTTCTTACGTTCTGGCACAGTTTTTTGCTCCGAAAGTGGCCTGATTACAATTATCGATTTCCCTCTATAGAAGCCAAACTTACCGTTCCTCTTGCCTATTTGTGTAAACAAGAACAACAAACTTACCTTTATTTATGATATTTTCCCATGGGACGTCGACCCTAAGACTATAGTCATCAGACTAGTATTGCGTCATTAGGTGACGCATTTCATTATTTGCATTACCGGTTCTTGCTTAGGTACCGCGATTTACTGAAACACGATAATTAGCAATTAGCACAGAGTTACAGCTGGCATAATTAGGAAGAGAAGTAAACTAATCATAACATAATTAAATTTGGGTTTAGAGTTGTGAGTGGTTCAAAAGACGTGTAGACCTGATTGGTAATCTATCTTGCACAAAACAGTAATAGTCTATTTACAGCTGGCTGGTGGAAAGTAAAATAATCATAAGATAATTAAATTTGAGTTTAGATTGGCTCAAAAGACGTACACATAAGTTTATTTAGTAATCTTCTATGCACAAAGCAAAGGCTATTTACAGCTGGCTGGTGGAAAGTAAAATAATCATAAGATAATTAAATTTGGATTTATATTGGTTCAAAAGACGTAGGCCTACACATAAGTTTATTTAGTAATCTTCTATGCACAAAACAAAGGCTATTTACGGATGACTAGTGAGGAGTAAAATAATCATAATAATTATAATTAAATTGGGGTTTGGAGTGTTTCAAAAGATGCGTAAGCCTGATTAGTAATCTTCTATGCACAAAGCAATAATGGTATAGATAATTATCTCCTCATTAAGAGCTACAATATTGTCCAGTGAGGAAGTATATGCACAGGCCACCAAGACATTCATAAAGTCAGAAACCATTGTAGGCTTACTGAAGAATTTCTGTCCTAATGTTCCGCTAGATTTCTTGGAAAGTCTAATAGCTATACTCTTTAGGCCTGTCGATTTCTCCCTGCTTCGCTGTATGTGTGTATTTCTATACCGCCTCTTTCAATCCACTATTCAGAGGCGGTCCCAACTACAGCCTGGAGGTGTGTCGGAGTTTTACACGCCGAAGCGCTTCAGCAATTGTGAGTGAAAGACTTGCTAAAGGTCCTTATGCGGCGGGTGGGATTCGAACCTGCAACCATGCGGTTACAAGGCGGCGACCTTCACCACTTCACTACCGCGCCCCACTGATCAATTGGATGTGTCGCTCAGATAAATGGAATCGAATTGAAATTCGCATATTGCATTTGCAGGTGGTTCAATTACGCACATACTTACTAACTTATCTACATAATCCATAAAGAACGAAAAAGTTACCTTCTTGTAGACGAGCTGGTAGATGGGTGGAACGTAAGTCCTTCCATCCATCCCGGAACGTACCGCGGACGACGGATGATGCGCTCTCGATAAAGGTCACGACCTTCACCCAGCCACCGGGTACTGTGAGCGTGGTTGCGTCGGTCCCAGTCTTGGTCAGTACGCAGCGCAGACGGTGGATTGAGGAATCGCACCACACCGCCGCCAACGTTCTCTACAAAATATTCAAAGACATTGTCTTTCGCCTGACCTACGTAACACTAAGTACTCAAGATTGTTTGACTTCTGAGGGTTTAAACGTAAATGTAAGTATTCGATCCATTTATCAAACGGCAACCAAGGTAAACTGAATATACATTCGATTTAGACAGAAACAAGTTTGATTAGCCTTCTGATGGGATTCCCCAAAATGACAGGTCCCCTTGTGTGGGTGCCCAAGTACGATCGTAGGTGCTTCAGATTTGAACAATAAGTACAATACGACATTATCTAAGAAACTAAAGACAATAGGCCTTAACGACACATTTTTTTACAATTAACGATACAAATAAAAAAGACAATAAACCTTAACTATACATTAAATACGATAAACGAAACAGCAGAAAAAAAGCACACAGAACCAAAACACATGAAATGCCATAATAAAGTGATGTTTTTTAACCATACTGAATTAAAATATTCATCAGATAAAAAACATTTAAGTGATTTCTTAAAGAGCCCAAATTAGTGAGAGGAGATTCCCTTTTAAGAACTATTATCAAAGGACGACGAATGAATGGGAAAAAGACAAGAAAAAGACCAAATGTGATGCTGTTGGATTGGATGAGAAAAGAAAGCTACATCAGACTAAAGGACTGATGGACATCACTGGAGGTGGGACGCGGTAGTGTAGTGGTGAAGGTCGCCGCCTCGCAACCGAAAGGTTGTGGGTTCGAATCTCACCCGCCGCGT
>JAQFXW010000542.1:0-18239 GCA_034693945.1 Dendrobaena attemsi
CTTGCGAGATATAGGCTAGCTGGGATAGAGAACTTTTGAATGGTGACTGCATGGGGGTTGAGAAATGCACAAACAAGAGGATGATCGGGTGAAGCTTGATTGCTAACAGGAGTTTGTGAAAAAAGTTAGAAGTGGATTCGCTCTAGAATTTTAGCCAGTGAAATGATTTTGAGGATGTGACTTATATGATGCCGAGGCGTTCTGTTGATATCGCAGGCTAGTGAGTTTTGAATATATCCATAACTCCAAACGTTTTAGTTTAGGAGATATCAATAGATTCAAGGTCAAGGGATATGGGATTGCAGTAGAGAAGCTTTGAGTGGACAATGTGGTGGCAATGGTGGAGGCAATTTTATAGACGAGCATGCGGCGTATGTCACGATTGTGCTTGAAACTATGTTAGATAGGGCGTATAGGATGAATGGTTTAAAAACGGGTACATGTAGATGTGGATTATAAAATAACACCATACAATATTAAATTGCAAAGGAAAAGGACGTGAATGCATAAGATGAAGACAAAGCGTGGGCCTATATTAAATTCTCTTATTGGAAAAAGGATTAGATCATTAGTGGGGCGCGGTAGTGTAGTGGTGAAGGTCGCCGCCGTGCAACCGAAGGTTTCAAGATTTCAGGTTCGAATCCCACACCTTGAGCAAGTCCTTCACTCACAATTGCTTGTGGCGCTTCGGTGTGTAAATTCCGACTGTATAGAAATGTGTGAATAAATAAAATAAATAAATAAAGTAGGGGACAGGAGAGTAGAAAAGTGATCAGGGATATTGTCACCACCACTATTTGAGGCAAAGTTACGCCCTTGTAAGAAAAACAAAAATCTTGGTTTTGAGTTTTCTATAAAAAAAAGAAAACTGAAAAAACTGCTGCAGTTTAGCGCTATTTTTTAAGCACGTTCCAGCGTATATATTATACATGTAGACATGTATGCTGCGACTAGAACCTGAATAGGCCTATGCAATGATAATGTATGCAATGTAATGAGAAATTTCAGAAGAATGGAAAGCAACAAAACGACGGTAACGTTGAACCCAAGAATAGTTTATAGAAAGATCAAAATTTAATGATTAAAATGTCAAACTAAATTCGATAGATCCAAAAGGTTAATTTGTCTCATAACATTAAGTTTGCCAAATTCTGGGTCACTTAGATCCGGAAGGTCTCAATAACACTGGGTATTTATTACAAGTAGAGTAAATTATTCTACACCACATTTCTAATAGAAAAAATAAAAACTTCCATTATTACAATTGGATAAAAATAATGTTAAACTGGAACTTCTTTTGAGAAAACATGTAAAAGATGTCAGATAATGCAATTATTACAGACAGCCTTAAACACTCATCAAACGTGCATTCCTGTGAGTCGACGAACTTTTCTTTAAAGAGAAAATATAAGGGGCGTAGTGGTGTAGTGGTGTGTTAACATGTTCAGTGTCTTGTCACCTGAGAGTTGCAGATTCGAATCTAATTTAAGCCACTAGGTAACAACTTGAGCAAGTTTGCCACACGAAACTGCTCTGTGTGGAAGAGTTTAATCGATGACACCCGTAGTTTTTAAATAAAAACAAAGATTATTAGGCTTAAGATCTAACATCAATATCTGTAGCTTCATATAGTTAAACTCGAATTAGCCATCTCTCGTGTGGTGGCATTGTAAATTACATGTACATGTAGGTGCATTGGCGTGTCAACTACGACCAAGCCTCAGCGCTGTAATCGGGAGCGCCTCTGAACAATGCATATTACTAGACGCTCTAGTCAAATACTTGAATGCAATATAATAAAGACAACAACCTAAAAAAGATATCGCAAATCACAAAGCTCATTTTCTGTTTCCAATTACCTCACAGGATTCAAAATCGACCAGCTGAATTATTATTTGCAGCTAGCTGCATTATCTCAAAGTATGAAACCAAAGTACAGGTATGGGCTTCCGCAAACAGGGACACCTTCAAAGGGCCACTTGCCATCTTGGAAAATTGTCAATTATTTCTTTAAGTGCTACAGCTCACCAGCTCTTAGAACACTTTGTCACATTAAAGCATCAATGTACTAACGATAAACAAGTGAAACTAGGAAATTTAGCTTTAAAAATAATTTTAAATAAAATAAAGTCTAATTATATAGAGTGCATATTATAGATGCAGTTTTTAGAAAAATCTCTGGCTAAAGAAATTAAGCGGGACTGTTGCTTTGCTTCTCCAACAAAAATGTTTGCAGTAGCACTAGCCCACTATCAGTTCAGACAAAGGGACACATACATGTATTCAATATTTTAGCTGTCGAAGGGAATGAGGAAGTTTAAGATCTCTGTCAAACTGCCTCATCTCAATACAAACTGAAAATATGCGTGTGGTTAGGCCATTACAATATTCATCACACAGACTGACACAGTTCAAAGTTATTCTTTAGACAGAGGTACGAGTTCCTAAAATCATGCTGTATTATAGTTTTTAAACTCTGGACATACCAATTTAGAAGTGTGATTTTAAATCTACAAATTATTGTCAATGAGTTGCGTGTGCAACGTATTACAAACATTATAATATGAACTGCCTGCACGCGCGGGCTTTGTAATTTGGTTCTCCCTTATCCGTAAAACAAACTTAATAGGCCTACCTATCATATTTCTGACAACAAAAACACCACCCTTTATACTTTAACATTTTAGGCACTTGAGTTTGTGTTACTAAAGCACTATATAGCCTCATATTGCTGTAAAAATTGGATTTCTCTTCTCTGCATTGGGTTCAGTAACATACTGATAAGATAAACTCATTCAGCAGGAATTGCAACTCTATCTAAACCATTCCAGGAATTTCTTGGATGGTCTACACTCTACAATCACGGGCAGCGCAAAGGCTGTTTCAAATTGGAGTAGAGTTAGGGTCATGCTGCTGATGTGTATTGCCTGAAACGGGTCTACATAATCCTCAATACAGCACATATTACATCAAAAAAGCCTTCGAATTTACTCATAATTCTTCTAGAAAGATATTAATGATTTTTAATGCAAATGTTATTAGCATTACAAAGTCCATCATTGCCATTGCACTTCGATCCTGGAACAAGATGCAAGGAACTGTCCCCTGTTATAAGCGTCTTTAAAATACTTGAATTGGAATGGAAAAGTCCAAGCCACTCGACTGGCAGACATATCTTGCTGCCGATGCTGCACCCACAACACTGCTTGCAGAGTGCTGTGAAAGTGAAGGTACACTGGCAGTCTACAAGACCGTTCATCACACAAACGCTTGTGGTGCAGATACCTACACCATCACAGTAACCCAAACCATCAGCACATGGTGAGTAGAGAGGTTTCGGCCGTGGAATCGGGCATGAAGACGACATTCCGTTGCAAATGGACTCCTCCGTGCAATCCGTGGCCCTTCGACAGACTGCAGAAATACTGGATGGGATGATCTGACATTCAGAGTTGCAGCACAGATCTGTCTGAGGGCTGCACACGCTTCCACGTTCTGTGTTATAAATGCAGCCACTTCTCTCTCCAATGTTTATTGTCAAAGGCGGTTGACAACAGGGATCGGCTATCAGGCACTTCGCTGCACCGCCACAATCACACTGTTCACCCAATTCAAGAATCATATTTCCACAGACTGGAAATGGGTAGGTACTGAAGCATGAATGCCATCGCCTTACCGTCGCAGAAATGGATGCTTTAGAGCAGTTTGAAAATCGATAGTTATTTCTTTGCAAACGTTCAGTTTTTGGTGCTTTGTAAAACATGATATAGTCGCCATAAGTTTTCTTCTGACGTGAAAGGCAAGCACTATTCAAGTCATCATGATGTGATCCAAAAGCATGTCCCAACTCGTGGGTTAGAGTCATAGACATTGCCATGCGGTGAAGGCTACGACCATCGGAAAGCCAACTGACGATTAGCGTATTGAAATTGTACAGACGGAAAGGCATGCCATAGCCTGGAGATATATGCATGCGCTTGTGGCAAATTCCACCTGTAAGTGTGCTGTTTCCAATACCAGATGACCAAGCCAAGCCAATCACACCATGAGAAAAATCTCTAAAAGTGAAGAGCACACCCAGACAGAAATCGTCGAAGTCGTATTTAGAAAACTCGACCAACAATGCTTCCGAATCTAAATTCAACTGACGAAGAAAATAATTTGGCGCGGTGACCGTTTCATAAATTCTGACATCACCAATTGCAAAACCTATGTTGTCTCCTTGTGTATCATTGTCAAAATCGGTCAATCGAAAAACCAGATCGGCCTCCTGTACGGAATGAACTACTTCTGCCATTGTCTTCTCAACACTGAACTGTCCAATCTCCTTGTAAAAGGTATGATCTACGACAACGCACAAACTACATGTTCTCGTCGGATTTCTAAGAAGTCTTTTACTGCGATGACGCTTGTGATGACTTCGATAGACCTTTGTCTTTAGGTGAGGTTCATTTATGACGCCTCCAGCCCCAGGAATTTTAAAGCAATCACCAAGTTCTGATGCTCGTGAGAATTGTCGAATATCAGAACTCTTATACACGACTGAAGCATTATCACTTTTCAAGTTGAGATTTAAATATCTTCTGGATGGTTCAACATAGTAATTCTCATCCTGGTACTTGATGACGAACTCAAACTGACCACTTTGAACAGTTCCATGAACAAATGATGACATTGGCTCATCTAAGAGATATCCTCTGAAAAAGATGATCCTTAAATCATTCCTGTATACTGTTCTCTTACCATGCGATGATATGGATGTAATTGGAACATATGGGTGAAACACGGTAGCATCGCCAGCAAAACTTTGATATAGATGAACACGAAAAGTTGTATTAAACGCACGAAATTCTATCCGAACACTAAAGTCAATGTTGCCCGACTGAAATCGAATATGCCTTGCCCATAAAGACACATTTGAGTAGTCTTCAACGTATATGTTCACTAACTCAAAGCATGAGATAAATTCATTGAGCTCTGAACAGTTCGTAGCTTCTGCCTTGTTGGAATGTCTTTCTGAAGACGTTGCGATGACATACAATATCAAACTTGTGGTCAATGAAGGAACGACGGAGCCCATCAGAACTCAGACCTGCGTTCACCAAGAATGTGTAAGAAAACGATGGAAAACCTCTGTGCTTCAATCATTATCATGCGAATAATGTTTCTTCTCTACATACATGGAATGGCAATCTATCGTTTTAACGAAATACATTTTTTTAATTTTTTCAACTGTTTCTTTTTCCGAACTAATTAGGCCCAATTTCATACCTGCTTAAGTTTAAGTCGCAAAAGAAGCGGATCTTCTGGTTCGTTTGCAACACAGGCGTATTGTATTAGAGTATAAAAAATTTAAAGATTTCCATCACTGATCCCGCTTCTTATTTGAATATAAAAAAATTCATCACTCACCCAGCTTTGTGTTTCAATATGAACTTTTCATCTCTGGTATTGAGAGATCTTATATAATAGTACTATAGATATTTAATTCCGTTATTCCGATATGCGAAACCAAAATATAATTAATTCCACTAAAACGATAGATTGGAGATGGAATCTGGTAATTCTGCAGTTTAGGTTGATTAATTGTAGACATGGTCGATGTTTCGTAATTATCTGGACACCGATTAATGATGCTAATATTATAAAAGGAGTGGGATGCAAGAAGAAAAAAGTTTATTGTAAACCATTAAGGTGGATGTTTAAAGAACGTGTTGATAATAAAACTGATTAATTCTGGTAAACATGTAAAATGTTGATGTTAAGAAAGATGTTGGAATACGCACATGAGAATTAAAGCACTAAAAAGCACACGTATTATACACATAGATTATTGTCAACCTAAACTATAGGATTACCTGGAACCTAACTTAACAAACCTCAGTACAATAATAACCAACAAAATTAGCAATTATAGCGCTTGCTTGTGTATTATCAATGGCGTCTTAGGACCATAGATATAATAAAACTTACTTTATCTACTCTTCGGAGTCAGGACACTACATCATAGATTAGAGCACAGTAAATAAGCAAGTAAGTATGTACATTGGTGTTCGGGCTTCATAATAATTCAGTTTCTCGTTGCAGAAACGACACTAGCTGCAGTCTTCTAAGCACAGACCGTCAATGTAGGCCCGACGCAATGCCGTAGCCAGGATTTTGTTTCCGGTGGGGGGGGGGTGATTTTCATCATGATGTCATCTTCGAATCTCCCAAAAGTTGATGACTTTTTTTAGTCATTTGCCTTTTATTCCGTCAAACTCGTGTCTCATCTTCACAAAAGTTAATGACCTTCTGTTAGTCATTAGGGCCTACTCATAGGCCTATTTTTCGACCTATTCACGCTAAACGTTATAGGCCTACACTGTATGTGGAAACAGCTTGGTAATGTATGCGTTGTCCAAGTTTCTTGACATTATTATTATTTCATTTTTGGGGTGTTTTACGCTTAAAAACTCGCTTTTTATACTGTTTCACAATAAAAGACGCACTGCCTTGTAGATTGTCAGTGCTTCATTTGGGGAATTGTTGTTGTTGGTGATGTTCAAACACACACTTTGTCTACGGCCTTAAATGTAGCCTACGCTATATACATTCTGCACAGTTTAAATCTAATTCAAGTCAAAATGCCTACATGTAATGTATAATATGGTATTGTAAGGCTACTGTGACTAGGAATGCAGCACTTAGGGCTCTTGTGAATAATAGGCCTGTTTGTCTTGTTAAAGAGAGCTACAAGTTTTTTGTCGTAGTCCTATGGTGTGTTTTTTGATAGGGGTCAGAAAAGGTTATAAATTTAATCCAAACTTATTTCATTCATAGAAAATGTAAAAAGAATTCTGTTGGGGTTGGAACATGACAATAGGCCTACTTAGGCCTATTAATTGTTAAAAATGCTAGTTTTGCTGAGGCCCATGCGGGTCCTCTGCACAAGGGCCCATGAAAACCTAGTTACGCCACTGTGTGTCTCATCAGTTTGACGACAGTTTATGACAACAGAGGCCGTTGCGTTGGTGGAAAAAATGGTTAAAACGTGTGTCAGCTCACAAGGCCTACAATGTCATAGGCATCGTTAAGTCTTATAATTATAAGCTTACTATACAGAACAGTGATTCCGTTAACGCCTGAATTCACCGAATCCTGAACGCATCACATCACAAAAGTTTGTGTCTCTCTGTAATAGTCTGTATCCTCCTATTTGGCTCTGCCAGTCTTTCTCTGCATGCTTGTTTCTGCCTGTCTCTATGTGTCTCAATTTATCGATTTTCACTTCCTTTCTAATAGTCAGTTTAAGCTATACATAATACATCTTCATAGGAGGGGTTAGAAGGCTTACATGTACAATTAATAATACACTGGTACGAAGATCTAAGATCGAGTCGCGTAACCTCCCATAGGTAGACTCAACTTTCTTTCACAAAGTGGAAGAGGTATTTCGGCGTGTTAGCTCGATCCAGTATCAGAGCTGTAGGCCTAGGCCCTACATGTATGTCTGCTTGACCTATACATAGGCCTATAGGGGGAGTCTCTATAAGCTTACTATTAGAAAGGGAGTGGAGTGGAAATCGATAGATCATAGGCCTTAAATTTGTAAGACTGGAATGAAGTTGTACACCGTGGTTAAAAAAGTTGATACAATTTGATCTCTGATACCTGACAATGAATCGTCCTAACATTTTCCAGATATTTAGAAAACTGAATCAAAAATATTATTTCAAAATATCATAATTATGATTCCAACATACCATAAATCTTAAACGAAAATCTTTAAACTTCACATACGGTACCGAAATTTAGGTTTACGAACAATTCAATTGGATCAAATAAAAAGTAAGCCAAACTTTAACTACCGATTTCTTTATTTTATGAACAAAATACAAGGCCCAAAACTTGAACTATGATTGTTGTAGGTCTATTAGTGTTTCCAACAGGGAAAATGCACATACTTACTTTTTTTAAATTTAATTCAATTTGAATTGAATTGAATATTTAATGACTTCCGGTTTTTTTCCTACTCAAAAGAAGGCGATATTACGATAGAGGATAATAGACGGGCTGTCGCTCAATGGCGCCAGCATCTCCAGGCAGTGGCGTAAATAATTGGGGGACAGACGGGGACTGTTCCCCACCAAGTTTTGACTGGGGGACAGCACTGTTGTCTGTTTCCCTCCTCCAATATCAAAGCTTCTTAACAATAGAAAGATGTTTCTTTGACAGTGCGCATTTTTCGTTTCCAAAAACTTTTCACAAAATCTTCGCGCTCATTCCCGAATAAACTTTCACCATTTAAAATGTGTCCCCCACTTTCAGACAAGATTTTCTTCGGACTTTGCCTCAGGTCTTGACCTGGACCTATATTACTGGAGCATACACCAAACATCCAACACACACCTACGTGTAGACATAAATTGCAATTGTGCAAGGGGCGCAACTAGGGACGCAGGGCACCATTATGGCGACCCACACTATGTTTCCATATCCTAGGTGTTTTGTAAGGGGGAGAGGTGTAAATTTTACCATAATTTACTAAGAGAAATATGCTGTAATTATTTTATAGCCTATGAAGTGTGTTGACTTCTGGAGTTCTGCCCCGGACCCCGCAGGATTAGAGCCTATATAGGCCGTTACTCTCCAGAACCCAAGACATACATGTATCTTACCTGATGTAAATAAAAGAATAGGGGTCCAAAAATTGTAGCGATTGCGCGCGAATAATTTCAACTTCTTTACAGTATTTTATTTGTCCCACCACTTCACACTGCGTAAAAATAATTACTATGCCAGAACCTCTTGTCATTATGATTCTAGGCTTGTGCCTTCACACCCAACTCATTATGGCTTCGGTCTTTGCAATGTGAACACCCCAGCTGAATCTTCTGGTTGCGCCTCTGATGAGTATTTGGGTTTTTTTTAAACCCAAGTTATCAATAAAAATAATTTTTAATTTATGAAAATCAATCCAGAAATACAAAAATTCTGCATCAAGATCTGGCTGGGAAAAGGTGCCTTGGAAGGCAAAGGCATTATAAAACGTCGAATTAAAACGGCGAAGCGTTGCGCAAGATAGCTTGTTTCTCTCGTATCCCCAGGTATTATTGAAATATTATTATTATTCCTAGGCCTTTAAACGTAGGCCACAGGTATTAAATTTTATTGAAGCTTTAAATAATTTATGCAACGCGTACATGTACCACGCAGCACTAAACATAAGCAATTTCGCAAAGATGACGGCTTAAAATACCACCATTGAAGTGTGAAAATTTAAAAAACATTATGTTGGAGAGGGGCACAGTCCCTACCCAAACCCCCCTGCTCTGCCCCTCTTCAATTTTTGACACAGATTTACACCTCTGCCTCCAGACTTGTTTATAAGCAGAAGGACATTTTTAACATTGTCTTTAATTAAATCATCGAATCATAGGCCTACAACTGGCCCAACTGGGAATTTCTTAACAAAAATATTAAACATTTTATCGTGTTAGAATTAGACTACTTTTTTTACAAAATCTGAAACAGAATTGCTTGTAAACCTAAATTTCGGTAGGCCTATATGAAGTTGAAACATTCATATAAAATTTATAGTAGCCTATGTTGGAATCAAATGATATTTTGGAATAAATCACCATGAATAGTTGTACTATTGTATAGAATCGGACGAATAACGGGAGCTGAGTAATTCCAGTATAAACATCAATACTGTTAAAAGGCAAGCTATTTTGCACAGCGATCATTTGACCTAGACCCAAGTCAGTTTTAAATGAATTAAACGACTGAATCCATCACCACCGCTCGTCCGCTTGAAAGGACGACACGCCATTTTAGGTCCCAGTGCAAGGACCGTGCTAGACAGGTTAGCGCTAAACTGTTTCTATTGTTAATGCAAGATTAGGTACGTCTCTCACAATAGAATAGGCATATAGAACCAAATGTGTGTTCTTTTTGAACCTATGTGCATAGACTGTGACTTCTGTCCCAACTCTCCATGCTTTACAATTACTTGATATTATGGAAAACTATTATTACCAGTTATTCTGAAGGCACTTCCGTTTGAAACTTGTCGCATTAGAGACGATGCCGACGACATCGGTCGAGCGCGAAGCGAATGCGAAATACATGTACAAATGAAATTAGTTATTGTTAATCAGTGATTATTATTATAGCCTGACACCAATTTTGTGGATTCATTTGACGCTTCGAAATTCAGTAAAACCAATCTAATGTTGGCTGCAGCGCTTCCGTTACTATGTCACACATGACACATGTATAGAATCACGATTTGCTGAATGGTGGGAGCTGATCGTATACCCAGGCGTCTGCCAGAGAGGTTTCTTTCTACAGAAGCCAATGCATATTTCAGGGAAGTTGCACGAAGCTCTACTGGAAGACATCGACACGCAAAGGACGAGAGATCAGACCTCAGTAGTACGAAGATAATTAGGCATACGCTCGGTAAGACTTGCAATATGTCGTACATCCATGTAAAATAAATCTCTTACCGATTTATTGAAGAACATTTTACAAGATCCAGTCGAGAAGAGCTAGAGGGTGTACACTGGGTAGACTTACCTGAGGTGTCGGTGCCAGTGCAGGTTAGAATCAGAGAGGAGGTTGGACGTCAAGACAAGCAGATATGACTTTAATTGTGTTAGGAATAGAATCGTCAAGGATGGTTCAGGAATGCAGCCGCTATACGAGATCAGGACGCATTATATTCTCAGTTCTCATCGGACAGCAGCTGTAGGCCTATACGTTTTTCTTAGATTTCAGCCCGTTCAAAATAGAATATTAGCTTACTTGCTTACCTAATATACAAAACATTATAGGCTACACCGAGTGTAGAATACAGTAGATCAGTGATTCTCAACCTGTTAAGACTCAAGAACCACTTTAAATTTGTATTGAAGGCGCTATGGAGGCTGGAGAGGATTTAAACGCAATCGAAAAAGGATCCATCGGATTAAATTAGAACAAAAGCTGAAGAGGTTTGTATTAGAATAGCGATTATGATCAAAAATGAATTAATTGACGTGAAAAGTTCAATGTAGAGATAGGACAACATCTGCCAAGGGGACACAATTATACTTCAAAGGACACCATGAAAACTATAACTCATAATCTTCACCATCCGCATAAACCTTTTTAAATCACGGTTAGGTTAACAAAGTTTTCAATTTGACGAAGTGAAAAGTTCATGTCTTGTTGCCTATGGCCGTGCTATAGGAGAATTAGTGAGGAAGGGACAATACATATTACACCGAGTGCAATGTGATAGTTTAACATGGTTTGGTTATTTACCTTTATTTTGGAAGGCAAATCATCTGATAAGTAGGCCTAATAGTTATTCGAGAAATCAGAACCATTGCATTTGATTGTAGACTATACTCCTGTGCAATGCATCTTTTTGGAAAAGTTCTCGTTACTCTTTCCTTATTCATCTTTTGCAATAAGCATTGCTATGCCAGTGTTGGAAAAGCGTATTCTCTGGTTGGACCGGATGACAACAATGGAGGGTCGTGTGCAACGCAATGTCCTTCCAAAGAAACGTTTGCTTCTGACGTCATCCAGTGCGGAGTACAGTGCTCAGTGGAACCTCTTTGCCAATACTTTAGCTACACAAAGGAAACACAAATGTGTCTCGTCTTCGATTCCCAGCCTACAACCTTTGAATCCGTTCAATCCTGCGTCAGCTACAAAGTCTTGGTTAGTTTTACCTCTGTCAGTTTGACATTATGGGTTTGCTTTCAAAGCTATAGACTACATTAACTAACGAGAGATACGGGCAGGAATAATTTCAAATGGTATGGTATTTCATTTTATAAATCATTTAATATAGTGAATAATTAGCCTGCTGTTTATAAATAATTTAATATAGTGAATAATCGGCCTACCATATCCGATTTCCAATCCCCCTTGGCCCAACATGCCAGGGAATAACCCATCCCTCTGACTCAAACAGGCGGTAGGCTGTTACTTTGACAATAATTACTTTGCCGCGTAAGCCTGTTTTAAAACAAGTCTAGCAGCTTAAACCGTGGGGTCAATTCCGGGTAATATGCCATTTCAGTATGACCTGTCTTTGCTGTCAACCTCGAGACCTCTACTTCCCTATGCCTCTCTACTCAAACACGTAAACACATCTAGAACAGAAATACATAGGGACGATCGGGTGAATAATAGGCTAACCTATTATATTCCATTTGGCCTAAAATATTATTATCAAAATTCTGTCCCAGACTTCCTGGATCGATATCACTTAAGAAGGTGTGCATCACTAGTGGAACACCTTTGGGTCGTTTTTAACCTCAGTTATAGTCGGAAGGTCAAAATCAACATTGACACATTGCTGCCCTACATGGTTTATATCTTTGTGATATGCTACACACTGTAGCATAGATCATTTTCTGCCAAGCTTTCTTTATTGCAATACAGCGATTTTATTACTATTATATTATAATTTATTACTATAATATTATATGAAAGTTATGAAGGTGGTTTTCCGATGCCTAAACGTGGGTGTTGCTTGAAACAGCGTCGATGATTTCCATCGTCTAACAATTTCTAATCATTTCTAATAGTTTATAACAGTTTCTTCAGACTTCTTACCGTTCGTACACTCCTCGCTTCTCTGAAAGGTACCAAGTTCATTCATTCATTCATTCGTTCATTTCGAACATTTATATATTGCTAACAGTCTTAGTAATGGAGTTATAACTGCCACAATGTATGTGAAACATTACTTGGCATTATAAACAAAATCAAGCTAATATCTTGTCATTTCACAAAGGCATTAGGATTTTAAACTACACTAAAAAATTATTGTTCGTTAAGAAAGTAAAATTTCAAGAAAATCGGAATTGAAAAGTTTGTACCACAGTGCACAGTGTTAGTCTTGTGCATTTTATTGTCTGTGAATTAACTAATAACTTTCCAAATGTAAAGAACCTATGCAACAGTTTGTGAAAATGATTAGTCAGCACAATGACACTAAAAATGTTCATACACTTTCTAAAAATATAATAGATCTGTCAACAGAGGCTCTTTGATGTGTAAGACTTGGTACCTTTTACCTATAACTTAACTTGGATTTTTGCGAATGGAAAGTCCTATAAAAAATACTAGTATGGATAGTCATACACTACACAGATTTGTGATTAGAGTGAGAAAAATACAGTCTTAGCTTAAAAAAAATTGACCCCAGTCTCATTTTAAGGTAGTTTCTGAAGAAACTGTAAACTGAGACTTGGTACCTTTTCATAGATTGTGTCACATTTAATTTTTCTTTTCCTCTTTTTTTGTCACGAGCATTTCGCTTTTTGACGACCGAAGAAACCTCGTGTTCTGCAGTGACAAAGAAACTTTGTTTCTTCCTCTGCAGAACGCGACTCTGCGATTGGTCACTTCGTTATGTGTAGACTATTATTTACGTGAAAGTTATGAAGGTGTTTTTCCGTTGCCTAAACCTGGGTGTTGCTTGAAACAGCATCTATGATTTCAATCGTCCGTCCTTCAGTTTTGTGTCGCATAGACTAGGCTATGTCTAACAAAAGTAAAGCATAGCCTAGGCCTACTTTGCAAGTCCTACACGTCGATATGGCTTATGGTCCAGCAAATTATATAAGAAAAATGGCAAATAGCATTATTTTGGGGCTCACTAAGACAAAGTAATAATGTGAAAGAAAACGCTACGATTAGACAATAAGTAGGCCTATAGGGGCCTACTGGCGAACCGTCGATAGACTATTTCTTAGAAAGAGATTGAAGCACTTGTTGAATCTATTGAAGTAGCCTATTCATGCGTATTCACGATTTAGACATAACGAGTAGGTGAAGTTTTTGAAAACATTCTGATCTATTATTTGCATCTCTACAAATGCAGTTTCTGCACCGCTGCACCTTGTTATATACATACACGGCGGTCTTGAATTTCATGCATCCATTTAAAATAATTATAGGCCTATAGCCAAAGCCTTGAATTATAGACTTGCTCTGTAAGACGCGCTAATCAGCGCTATATAAATGTTCCGATACAATGCAATACAATGCTGCTAAAATTGTAAACGCGTATTATGAACTTTACGGCGTTGAAAGTTCCTACCTTGGACAGTAAGCCTATACGTAGTAACAGAGGACAATTACAGTGCATGTCTTCCGCCATGGGGAAGAGCGAATAAGAAATAGCCCCTCTGTCTAACTCCGCTTAGCTCCAACTTCCAAGGGGCCATCATACAACCTTTTCTAAACATCTCAAAACCTTCTTATCCAGTCAAGATTGGACCGGGAGCGCTTCTGAGTAGATTGTCTTGAATCGGAGCGGTATGAAGCTTTCGTAACAGTAAAATAATAAATTGTTTGAAAAAATCAAAGAAGAAGCACACAACATTTTATCAATAACCGGAATAATAACCGTATGCCTATATGCAAAACGCATTTAGGCTAGGCCTAGTTGTTTTTGTAAAAATGTCTAAAATTAGAACAAAAGCGTTTTGCCTTCAACGACGAGAGTGTTGGGAATGCAATATTTGGAAAATTACGCTGCCAGTCGTAAAATTGTTAAAAAGAGAACAAATGCTCAGAGGCGTAGCAATGGCGGCATTTTGAAGAGAAAATGGGGTGGAAGAGACAGAAATGTAGTGAAAACCGGCCTTTTTTTTTATTGAAAACAGGGAGCAAAGAAAAATGCGTCAGATTTCGTCAGGGGCGACTAAACGGAGGATTGGTCATAAACGGAAGGATTTGAGGCAAATGACTAAAAGAAAGTCGTCAGAAATTTCGGGTGTAAAAGACGGTAATTTCGGGACTCGCCCCGGGCGGCAATACGGCTCACTATGCCACTGCCTAGTGCTATAGTACTGTGCGTGATATAACCGAAAGAACTTAATGGCAAGAAGGGAAAATGTTACTGTTGAAAATCAAAATCAATTTAGCGTGACATCAGACGCTACAAATGGAACATTGACCACAGAAATAATCAATAGGCTATCCGAACACAGTCAAACGATCAAATCAAATACCACGTGCCAGTTTCCAACTATGTCGAGTAGGTCTATATTATGAGTCTAACTCAGGTTCTTGTCTTATAATTTTACAATTCTACTGCATAATTCAAGAAGTGTATAAGCCTACTATGTTGACCATTGATGCCAATTTTCGTTTCAGCATTGTGCAGCTCAGCAGCGCACGTGAATAAAATGGTGCCTCGCCTTGAGCTTTTCAGTGGAGCTTTATAAAATGGCGATAAAAATACGAGGACGATGCGAGAATAAATCAAAACGAGATCTGCCTTAGGCTAAGTGAGTGGTGTGATATGTGACAGCAGAGCTATGAGAAGCTGGTTGCGATCGATCCAACGACAAACTGTTTATTATATATTGTAAAGGAGGAATATCAGCATTCATTAGCAAAGCCTCTTTGAACCAGACGATCGGTCGATCTGTAGATGTCGTCTCCATCGATTCCCGTCAGTTGTAATGCTCTCGTACGCTTTTCCGGAGATAGTTCGTCACAATAAAGTAGCGGATGAAAAGATCACATGCACACTGCTCAACGCACGAATTACTTGAATCAATCATATTCCACTTCAAATAGATAATGACAGCAATCACAACACACAGATTTGTGCTTCATCGCCGACTCTGACAAAAGAGAAGGAACAGACAGCAGAGCGCACATTCATTGATTCATTCATTGATTCATTCAATAAATAATGCACGTAACGCTCCTTTAAGAAACCTACACAGCGGCGCTCCCAGCAAACAGTATTAATTAGGCAAGCTGCAAATTAGGCAAGCTGCAAATTAGGCAAGCTGCAAATTAGGCAAGCTGCCAGTCATGTGTACAGAGATAGTTATTAACGGTAATACGAAATTCAGCGCAAGCGAAAGGCATGTACTAAGGAAGTCCTAAAAGAAATTACGGTTGAGGAATTGTTTCCGTCAAAGGAAAGTCAGAGAACGGAGTTTAATTGCCTTTCTTTGGCTGATTTGGATCATAAGTGAATGCGGTCAAACCGCGCCCGCTTAAAGAGCGTCGCAATAAGAACTGTCTTCTTCTATGGCCCTAAGCATCCTACATAAATTGAGGGACTCAGTCTTGTTCATGACAGTTGAGGCTGCAACGGAATAGTGGCCTAGATCTTCAGCTGCTCTATTCAGCGATAAAACGCGAGTTTATTGGCAACACAGACAACGCTAACGGTAAACACAAGATTTTTAATATAACACTGTTGGCAGTCTAAGTTTGAAAGAAATATTAACTGCATTATTATTCTATTTTCATGGTACTATGTGTAGGCATCATTGTTTCGCCAAGTAAGTCCTACTGTGATTTTCTTCTCACAGCTTTTATGAAGAATTTAAAACACGAATAGGGCCGTTCCAGACTTTTAACTTAGGCGCTAGATAAGTCCCCGAGGGATCCTTAATACCTCGGGGTAAAAAATTTAAAACATTATATTTTTGCCGTTATCACATGCAGACAGGGACGTCTATACCCATCCAAAGCCATTTGAGATATTTCCCCGTTCCTCTATTTTTCCCATTCCTGTAATTCAGTGCATATTTGAAAATATTAATGAAAACTGGGACATTGTCTGGAATGACTAGGGATCTGGGGCACAGCCCCACCAGACAACGCATTTCAGAGCATTTGCGACCAAATGGAGCCCGTTGTAGCCACTTCAATTGTAACAGCATTGTTTTTCTTCTCACTATCATGCATGCCCTTTATTTATGCACGCACGTTTGAAAATATTATGCAGTCGACTATTATATAGATTTTGCTAGTGATGGGTGACTTTTGTGCAGTGGTAGAGTTACAGCAAGTAAGAGTTGCTCCAGCAAACACGCCTAACTTTATTTTCCAACGTATTCAAGCGAAGAAACCAACAGAATGTGGCACAGTTCAAGACAGAGTTCGGTCACAGCAGTTTTCCTTGTGGCCAATTTTTGGCCCATTTCAGGGCAATGCATAGCGTTATCCGTAGCCTCTAGGAAACCTAGAATTGTAGACAATCATGGAATAAATGTTGACGGTTGTTAGATTTCTGATGATGTAGACTACGGTAGTACTCGGGCAGCAGTAGAAATGTTGATAGATAGGCCTACAAGTCATGATACCAGTTAGATCGTAGTCTTAATCGTAATCACAAAATTTTAGGGCGATACTCGGAGGCCAAGAAGTGCAGAGCACCAATCAATTCCCGAGCGCCGCATCGAATCAGAAGGGTTGTCCAGAGGCAAGTTCTTGGTGGTCAAGGGTCGGAATTCCGAGGGATCAGAAAAGGCAGAGCAGCTGTTAAAGACGGATGTCATTTGGGATGGTTGTTGGGCAGCGGGATCATACAACCATACAATCATTACTTACATATAAGTGTTTGAAAAGATGAGACTCTAGTTTAGAATGAAACGCGCGAGGGGTGATAAACATAAGAACATGAGGCAGTTGATGGTGAACGGTTGGTATTGATGACAGAATCAGAACATTTGCGGAATTCGATGGTGCTGAATGTGATATTTCTAGGTTGGACGTTACTGATGATCGAGTTAGAGGGAAATTCTTCCAGCTTACACGGGGGCAGGATGGACCAGAATAATTAAAAGAAGAATCATTGAATGAACCAAGTAAATGACATTAACACAATGACACTGCAGAACAGGTCAACTGCAAAAATAAGATTAAAAAAAGTTAACCCTCCCAATTTCTCAGAAGACCTCCAACTATTTCTGGAATGGAGCATTTGCTCTAAGGCTTCCACGGTGTGAGACGCTCCTGGTCACAGACTTGGTTGATAGATGACTTTATTTGGTGGATCTTTGACTGATTTGATATCTGCTATTTTCTTATCCAAGACGTTATTTGATTGTAATATTATTATTTTTTAAACATTAATTTATCTGAATATCCATCCAAAGTTTCAATGAGACCATACATTTTCCAGCTGGCTTGATGGCTTGCAGGGCTTAGACAGTATCGCCAAACGTTAAACACCAGACTATAGACAATAATGAGCCAGCTTTCGTGTTTTTCAGGCCCATGTGCCTGGAACAGTCTTCCTGCCCATACAGGAAGAAAAGACTTTACACACGTTTAAAAGCAGTTAAAGTTGTACCTATTAGGCAGATCTGACTGAGCGTTAGTGTGTGATGACAATTACTATAGATTTAGCAAAGCAACCTAGAAGTAGCTCGCTACCAACGGTTCTATACAAATCGTCGTATTTACATTACATTACATTTTCACTC
>JAQFXW010000543.1:0-18232 GCA_034693945.1 Dendrobaena attemsi
TGATGTTTTCTGTTTGTGCTTTTCACTGTTATGAGTTGTGTTGTGGACCAATAAACGGTTATCTGTCTAATAAATGAACGCACGAGATAATTGATATATCATGTAATTAATTGATGAAGAATTTACTTCAATAAAATTCATTGACTGATTTGTTTGATAATTATTGTTATTGGGCGTTTAATATCGAATGAAGAAAGTCTTCAAATAGGCAATAAAACAAAATATTTGATATAAAAGGCACAAATCAATCCATGTAAGAAACTGAAATTCTGCATCCATGACTCCAAAGTCGCCGATGCGGATGATTGCTCAAGATACTACTACTGGTGCGTGACGGACTTCTGGATGAGCATGAACTGCTCGATTGGAGGGCTGCTATTCGACGGTATGCCATGGAGTGTCAGAATCCCAATCTGATACACCCCTGCATTATAAACCGAAATTCTTTCCGTTTACGGTTTACTGGAAGCACCGCGAAACCGCCAGGTCAGTTGTATTCCAAATCTTATTGTTAAACCTGTCCCTCTGCAGAAATCTTCCACATCTACACCTCGAACTGAATCGATCCGTTCAACTAATTCCACTGTTGCCATAGCAATGCAAGTAAGTAAGTATATTTTATATTGCACCAGCGAGTCCACTGTAGGAGAAAAACGCGAACATGGGCACTGGTCAGTGAACATAGGCAATTGACATTATATGGGCAGTGAACGCTGGCATGGAGCATTGACAGACTGTAGACTACTGAACACAGTCAGTGAACATTTGCAGGGAACACAATCAACACATGTGCATATATATATATATAAAGTGGGATTGATCACTTTATCAGGCTAATCAACTTTAATATGTTTACTTCAATGTAATTATATATGTATTATCTTTAGAAATATACGTATTTTTATGCATAAATACTTTTTTAAAGAGGTCATTGAGAATATCATTCAATGTTGTTTAAGCAGAAAGATGTCATTGAGAATATCATTCAATGTTGTTTAAGCAGAAAGAGGTCATTGAGAATATCATTCAATGTTGTTTAAGCAGAAATAGGTCGTTGAGAATATCGACACTTTAGGAAGATTAAGAATGTACATATAGCCCTACGTGTACAAACCAGCGAGGGCCACGTGAAGGAGGAAATTGGCAGGTGAAGACGCACCATCGGAATAGGTACTGTATGGAGCTGAAGATCATTAACATCTGCGAGTTCGAATAAGCGCGTACCCTGATGAGTCTATAGTTATTGATCAAGTAACGGACCCTGTTATATATATGTGCCTCTGAAGAGCGCAGTCGATTAGCCGAAAGAAGCTGGAACGGATTCCAGCCTTGATCTCATCAGTCGATATGGAAATCGGTTGAATGGCAAAGTCGAACGCAGCAATCACCCGTTCCTCTAACACAAGTGAAGAGGAGTCGGCACAGCGTACAGCATATTATATGCTTCGTCGTCGAACAATTTGGCTGATTTGAAGGCAATCATAGGATATTATTCACCATCTTTGCCAAGAATCCAAAATTGGTCTTTGAACTAAGAACTCAGTAGGGAGTCACTTTAGGCCGAACACACACACACACACACACACACACACACACACACACACATCTATACTCACAGACACGTATAAATATATATTAATATACGCACAAACACGTACACGCGTCGTACACTCACCAGCTAAGCCTCGTCCTCAGTTGCAGTCTCTGTCCAATTATCTTGCGAGAACTTCGCCGAGAACCCAGGTAGCATCTCCTTAAATGGCTCTCAATGGCATAATGTATGTAAGATTGTAGGGCTTAGGTCTAATATCCTCGTTGCATAAGCAATGAGAAGAAAATTGCAGTCATTATTTCTCTGTATTATAATAATATATAAGGCTGGATCAATTTACACATTGCACGTGGATGACAAAATAATAGGCCTAAGCGATGAATCGCATAGATTCGTACATCCATAATTTATACAATTTCACAAACACACGCGTGTAGGCTACATGTAAAATCTAACAATAAAATGCATTGATCAAGAATATTATACAATAATGATAGTTATGGTCATTTGATCTATCTTTGAATTGTGGCGTCAAACAGCCTTGAGCCCTGTGAAGGCGAATAATTTCACATTGTAGCTCATTGTAGACCTATCAAGGCGGTGCAAAACTTAGCGAAAAATGGTTTGAAGACGATTTCTATTAAGAAATTGTCATGATAGGCCTACCTTTGAAGAGAACTGTGTTGAAATTGCCTGTAAGCTAAAATCTAACAGCCAATTATATTAGGCCTTCCTTCGCTTGTGTTATATGTCTGTGAGAAGCGCTTTATAAATTCACAAATACAATACAATACAATACAATGTCTGACATTAAATTTTCTTCTGTATTAGCTAGGCAACGTGTTTTTGCTAGCGTTGTAGTCGCCTAGTCGGCATTATCATCGACAATCAATTTCTGTTATTTCTCGCGAAGTGAGTCTCTGGTCGCAACGATAACATTAGTCTATAATAATTATAGGCCTACTATATACGTGTAGCCTAATTAGCCTTCCGTACCACATAGAGATCCTACTACTGCTTTTATTTCATGACGCACACTGTCTGTTGAGAAATGAAATTATCGGCGACACAACTATGGGTGTTCCAAAAACTAAATATCAGATGACATGCCCCCCAGCAGCTGTAGGCCATAGCGCAGGAATAGACGACTTCAGCATAGACGCCAATATGATGCTCTATCCACGGAGAGCTTTGTGCGTCAGTATATTAGCTTTAAGCGTGACAGCGCGTCGGAGAATATAAATGACGGCAGTTTATGTCAGCCGCTGGAAATGAGAAAATATTACGACGCGTCTCATGTATAATGGACCCGACGTCTTGTGACGCAAGGACTCTGTGGTCTCGCGGAGAGACTTTTATGCCCCATGGAAATCTATCCGCGTTAGAGGATTACAGATGTAGGCATAGAGGCGTCGTCGATTGATTTAGAATAATATCGCCAAATGGAGCAGTAATACGCAGACGACACCTACAGTTAAAATGACCGACACAGGAGGCTCCGTTTATTAGCTGATTATAAACAATAATAAAGGGAACATTAAGGGCGTGCTACCGTAAGACAAGACGATCGAAATGGGGCGTAAAAGATAATGTAGAGAGGCAGGCCTAGTAGGCTAAACATTCAGAGAGGCACGCTGACACATAGACAGCCATGTAGACCTCCCTGCAGAGATAGACGACACAGCAATGGAGATAGACAAGAGTTAGAACAGACGGACAGATACATAGTCATTTTCACAGGCATAATTATAGACTCATACAAACAGACAGACAGAGAGGAACAGATAAACAGAGTGTAACAAAGGCTTTTACAGAGTTAGATATCGATGCAAGTAGGGCGTGTTTGTTGTCTCCGCATTACATCGTTTTCGTCTATACTCCATGTGAACTTTTCAATGTAGAAATTCAGTAGAAACACAAGTAGCTCGCGTTTAAAATTTGTGTATATAGTACTATTTACGATTGTTAATTGTAATTACACAGAAGGAGAGTCTGATTCCATAGTCAAACGATTACTGAAGGTAGACCACGTTTGGGGCGTGGTAGTGCAGCACGTGGTATGTACGGCGCTTAAATTGTCAGTGTAGGGTCGCAGGTTCGAACCCCCGCCTCAAGCCGTTGCGTAGGGACTTTGGGCCAGTCCTTCACTCGCAATTGCTCTGTAGTTCAAAGCTGCCTTGCACCATCGATGCTCCTCTGTCTTACGGTCTTGTTTGCACTACTGAACTTTCTAAGGACGGCGATATGAGTTGTATTGTATTAGACCTTCCAGTGTAATATGCAGAACATCGTGGTGCAGTAGTTTCTCCTTTCTGATCATGCAACAGTCATTGTAACCAAGTATAGCGACACAGTCCTCGATGCCGATATACATTTCTTCATAATACCCCCTGTTGCCTATACGGCCATCTCGGATTTTAATAGCCTAAGAACGAGTGAGGTAGATGAACGCTGATGCTATTAGGCTGACATTTATATGGATCCAGTTTTAATTAACCTCACAGGAGTCCCGAAAGTAAATTACATTTTCTGACATTGAAATTCCTACAAGAGCTGCTGTGAGTTCACGTATAGGTATGAATTCACGTGGGTATTAATCAGCAAGTACTGCTGGACAGACATGCAATGCAACGCGCATATAAGTATAGCTAGAGTTACTGCATAATGCATATTGTTCTGAGTTTATTAATTTTTATTTTCAGTGTTATCTTTCATAATCAGCAATAATCATGAAAGTTATTATATACTCATTACAACAGATTTTTCATTGTCTCACTTCTAACACCACCATCACAATAATCATTAGGCCTATAGTTAGGCTACTAACATTACAGGCCTACTAAACATTACAATTATCACTGTCGTTAGCCTATAAATCAATAAAAAATACTAGCATCGTCATTGCCATCATCATCATCTCCATCACTACCACCATCATAATAATCATAACTGACATATTTTGCAAATTTAAAACTTTCATCGGGATGTCTTACGCAAAGGACACAATGTCTTACTCACCAAACCGAGACGTTATCAAGTCAATTTCCAGAAGGTCGGCCTATTAAGTAACACAGACTGACCATTATGGATTAGCCATTTCAGAGAGACAGAATCTTCATATCATATCGAAGTGGCATAAACGGTTGTTCACATTAAGAGAGCTGCAAAGAGACGGCACAACCAGTACCAGAAATTGAAACCACCAATCAAACTGGCACAACGAAGGAAAGAAATTTGACGGCGATATTGGCATGCGAATCAAAAGAAGAAGAATTGAAGATAATTATTCTGTTACAACTAAAACTTGAATCAACCAGAAAAACTTTAGCCTAACCAAGATACAAGAATTGCTCGTAAAACAGAGTTTAGACCTATGTCTAATTGTCACAAGAAAAGTAATAAATAAATCAGCACAACCGGTAGATGTTCAATTATTCATTTGCAACATCTTCACTTTGACAAGGAAATCTATCGACAAAAAAATATCGGTTTCTTAAGCTAATACCTATCGGCTGTTAAGGGCATGAAGCGCCAGCGACTTCAATTTCTTAACATCGACTTATACACGAGCACACAGTTAGTCGGTTCTCTTGATCGACTGCTATCCTTCTTATTTAGTTTCTTGATCGACTGCTGTCCTTATTTAGGTCATCGCTCTCATGTTTTTAATATGAGCAAGTTTTGGACCGAACTGGAACAGACACATAAATACAACTAACATTTATATAATTATCATCGATGCCTATCATATTATACGTTGACATTATAACTCTAAATTATTTATGCACAAATACGGGATCGATGGACGCAAGCATTATATCTACAATGATGGCTCTACACGTCGTGTCCTTCTAGAGACTGGTGTCTCGATGCATGTAACTGCTGCAGGTAGCGTTGTCCTGCTGCTGCTGTTGGCTGCCAATGCTATTCAGATGAGGAGTCACCACCACCACGCTCTTCGTTCGATCCTGATCGACGTCCTTAGTCGTTTGATCAGCAACATCCTTCAGCCGTCCAGCAGTTTCTCTCGTCGTCCTCTCGCCGCCGCCGGGATCTCGCGTCCTCTCGACGTCCGCCCTGAGGGCCTGGAACCCTCCCGTTCCGGTCACGGCGCAGCCGAGCACCTTCCGGAAGCTCTTGCGGAAGTTGTCCGACAGAAACGCGTAGAGGATGGGGTTGACGCAGCTGTTCATGTAGGCGAGACAGTTGAAGGCAAGCTTGACGCTGATGCCCTCGACCGTGTCCGGATAGTTTCCGAACGACGTCACGAGAAAGATGACGTGCAGCGGTAGCCAGCAGACGGCGAAGATCAGCACCACGATGACGACCATCTTCGTCACGCGTCGCTTGGCGCGCATGCTCTCCGACGCCTTCGAACCGGCGGCGGCGCCACCGTAGCTCGGCCTCGGCATTCCGCCGTAGAGCAGCTTGCGTATCATCGCTCCGTAGAGGATCGAGACGACGGTCAGCGGAATGGCGAAACCGAAGGCGAAGAAGCATCCGTAGAAGACCTGACCGTGGTCCTCGAAGTCGAAGATCTGACAGACGTAACAGTCCGCGCAGTCAGGCAGAACGATGAGATCGTACTCGAGGAATATGGGCGAATTGGCGGATCCAATGATCAGCCAGGCGAGACCGATGGCCAGGTAGGCGTTCCGCTCGCTGCGTATCGTCATCGACCGTATCGCATGAACGACGGCCAGGTATCGGTCGACGGACATCAGGACGAGGGTGTAGACGCTGGCGTGGGCCGTCACGAAGATCACGTAGCCGTACAGCTTGCAGAAGAAGCGTCCGAACGGCCACGACGGAACGACGAATCCGACAGCCGTGAACGGCACACAGACGACGATGAAGAGGAGATCGGCGAGAGCGAGACTGATGATGAGGATGTTGGTCGTGCTGCGCATCTGCTTATTGGCGACGACGACGATGATGACGAGGAGGTTTCCGACGAAGCCGAGGACGGCGATGACGCCGAAGATCAGAGGAATGACGTAGCGAGCCACTTCGCTGAACGTGTCCATCGCCTCCGTGTCGTATTCTTCGTCAGATGACGTCATCGTCGACGTCGACGCCGTCTCCATGGAAACGTTCGTCGTGACGTCGTCGCCGTTGGCTAAATCGGAACCGTCTGATGACGATGCGTTGAATGGACTATGAGAAAGAAAGGTCAAGGGCGCGACCGCCATCTTCTCTCCAGAGTCTGACGCAGATGGTGGGTGGTGTGTTCAATCGATAACTGGTAGATTTCGATTTGACGTCGAGTAGTACGGCCAACGCTAAATATTTAAATGGGTCAACTAGTGATGAATAATTGACGCTTGCGGTCCATGTTTCAGACCCACTATATTGACGTATGTGGTCCAAGCTTCTGAACCAGTTGACTTGTGTGGTCCACTCTTCTGAACCAAGGAACATGTGTGGACCAAAGCTTCAGAACAAATTGGATTGTATGGCACAGTCTTAAGAACCAAGAGACTGTGGGACTTTGACCTACTTTACACAAGCAAAGATGAGTGGTCCACAATTAGCAACAAGGTGACTTCTATGCTAATCGAACATAACACACAACAAGTACATGGGTTACCTTCTAATATGCCTATAATTATTATAACGAAACTGTAGACAGTCGCTGTTTTCGCTTGCCATTTTCAATCTTGGTCACCACCTCGCACGTTTTAGGTCCACTTTTAAAAGGTTTTTTTTAGCTCGGCGACGTGTGTGATTCCAATTTGTTGATCCTTTTAGCGTCGTTGGTGCAGGCGCGTCCTTTGTAATAGCAGCGACCGTTCTAAATAGTTCGACGTCGCTTCGAAGTCGTTGCTTCTAACAGCATTAGACGGTGACTTCAAAGACAGCGAATGTTTCTCGCACAGAAGATGGAAGATAATCCAAAGAGTGCAGTTCTCTGGTATTGGATTACATCCGATATCTGCAGCCGAGCAGGAGGAGGAGGTGTGTCCTTTCTTCTGATTTCTCCTTTCTTCTCTCCTCCTTCTACTTACTTACTGTTGTTACTTGTGTGTTGTTTTCGACAAAGTCCGTCCTGTCTTCCGCGCTTTTTCAATCAGGAAATTGAAATGACAGTCGTACAATAATTCTTCTGTCAACGGCAGAGAACACGTTGTTTTCAATCTGAAGAGAAAGCGATGAAAGACGACTGTTATAATAACATCATTAATGTCGTTGTTTATAACTGATTATGTTGTCTAAATTATCATCATCATTAATCTATTTATTCATGCTTATTTCTATGCCGCTCTTCAAGTTCACTGCTACTCAGCGGTGGTTCCGACTACAGCCCGAAGGTGTAACGGAATTAACAGTGACTTTTGGTCTGAATTGAGCCGGCTACGCTCCGACCTCGACACTACGACTATCTCACTGTACACCGATACGCTCCATCATCACCGCCATCATCATTATTTTAATAACTACTCAGTAGGCATATACTGATGCTTCTTCTCTCTCTTCCATCAGCGTTGTGTTGACGATGAGGCCTCTATTAGACGTCTCCAAACCAATCTATTCCGGATTAGATCAATCGCTCTTCTCATGTCAATTCCCTTCTCCTCCAGGTCTTCTCTGATATTATCCATCCATATACTGATGCATGCTACTATTAATATAACCTGCGTGTTATTACTGCCACGACAGCAACAACTAAACTACTTCTACTGCAAATGAAGAACGAAGTAATTATTTGCACAGTGCACACAATTGAACTCTTTGCTTTAATTCAATTAACTTTTGTGTACGATACAGACAATGCGTTGTTTCTCTATACAGACAGAAACGTTTTAACAAGACACGGAAAGGCAGACTCTGGTATTTGATATAAAGCTGACAGAATTGTAGACCTGCAGAGTATGTTTTAAACGAAAATTGATCATTGCTCACGGCAACATTTAACTCTCGTCGGTGGGTTATGACTACATTCATCTCTCTATGGATCGTCTGAATTCGTGACTTTCAAAACCCATAAGACATAAAACCCTGCCTATTTGGTGATCGATATCATTAACTTTTTAATTAATTTAATTTAATTGCATTTATTTTTATTTTTATGATAATATCACTACGCTCTTTCATGAACTGTCTTTCATCGCATGAACTTCTCAAATAATAATAACTGTTTACATTTTTTGCGTATTCTTGTACATTAGAGCAAGCCTTGGAATGGAATTGCATTGCACGAACGAGAGACCAAAGATTACGAAACAAAGCAGATCTAAATGGAAGACAATAGACAATGGCAGACATCTGTAGTTTGGATGGAATGAAGAAAAACAATTCAATACAGTTCATGCTATTATACGAGAGGCGCTATATAAATAAATGCACGAATACAATGCAAGTGTTTACGGTGAATTAAAACAGAACCAGAGGGAATCAGACTCAGAGTATCGTCTCCGCGTTGACAATAACAATTTTCGGGACTCCAGAGTCCGATCGGAGTCGTGAATCCCGTCGTCAGTAGCAGAGCAGCAAGTGCCATCAGTCGCTGCTCATATAATATTCACTGAGCATCGTAGGAGGAGGATCGGAGAAATGAATAGGGAGAAGTGGAAGAAGGAAGGAGACAGGCAGGGAAGGAAGGAGGTGTCGAGGAGGGTCCAGCTGGGAGCTAGAATTATATGGTAATTGAGTTTGGAGCCACATAGCAGCGACAGAGGGAGGAAGTGACCGTCGTGCGACAAACGCTTAGCGGGACTTAGATGGTGGTCGACCACTCTCCGATCGCCAGGCGGCGGAGGCGGCAGCGACGGTGACGTCGGCAGACGACGACTTTCGCATTCATAAACTTTCCTATCTGTGCCGAGCAGAGCAACCGGACGTCAAACGATGCAAACACTCTGTAGATATAATATGTATAAATTGTGTATTATTATTATCCAATAGAGAGCGATGTGCTGTCAATGGCGATAACGACTCCCAATTTGTATATATATATATATATATATATATATATATATATATATATATATAGATTTATGCGCTAGTACTCCGTTTATTACATTCACAATAAAAATAAATACATGTAGATAGATATATACATAGCGCCTATGTAGCAGCTTGCCATATCGAATTCACAATATATATATGTAATAAAATGTAAACTGTAGGCCTATACTTCTATCATAGTATAATTCGATTCAACTGTGAAAACATAATTATGATTCAATACAAAAAAGTTTGGTTATTCTTTTATATATTTATATATATATGATTAATTTATTCATTTATTATTCATAGGCCTATATTTTCTAAGCTGAAACCGCCTCTTCAAGTCTACAACTACTCAGAAGGGGTCCCGACTATAGCCCTTAGGTGTGTCGTGGTAAACCCGCCATTGTAATAGTTCCTATTATGTATATTGTCTATATATATAATATATATATATAGCAGTCTGAATTGCTCCTCAATTGGTCCGCTGGCAGACAACATTTCGGAGCACCTCACACCCGTCTCAGCAGTCCTCCATCTGTACAGTCCGACACTGCGTATACACGTTCTATACACATCTCATGCGTGACCAGTCCGTGCACGTCCGCCTTCTACCATATCGGCGCTATAGTTGGGTCTGCCTTTCCATCCAGCGTGGGTCCGTCTCTCTGGAGAACAATCTTCCACCGGATATAACTATTATGCTCAATAGTTTAGCATTTCCACAGCGGGGTATATGGTGGTGTAGTGCAGTGATTAATCTAGACCAGCGTCAGAAGAGGGGGAAGTCCCCTCCCAGGATTAGCAATTTCCCCCAAGGGAATTTTTTAAATAGAGTTATGGTAAAATAACAGGATTTTCCCCTCCCAACTTTCGTGATTCCCCCCCCCCCGAGAAGAGGGGGACTAGATTACAGCCTGCAGGGTGTAGTGGAACAGTTGTCTTCCTGCATCCGATGGTCAGCGGCTTCGAGTCAGACCCAAGCCACTGCGTATATAGGGACCCTTGATCAAGTCCTTCACTCACAACTGCCCGAGGCGTTTCGGCTTTTGTAATCTCCCACAAGGCTGTAGTCGGGACCGCCTCTGAGTAGCAGTAGACTTGAAAAGGCGGTAATAGAAATAATATGAATAAAATTAATGGGTTTATAAAGTTCTCGGTTCTATATTCAGCTATTCGAGTGTTCAGCGTTTCCTTAGCGCTCTTGTAGTGAGTTTCAGAAACGGCGCTAAACAAGTGATCTTATATGCATATACATACTCACATATGCATTGTGCATGCGATACAGTTTATACAGCTCATTGTATATGCAGTGTTGAGCGACCCATCTGAACTGCACACAGAAGGAGGCAAACGGTCAGAGATATAACATGGAGAGAGACAACTAGACACGGAGAGGTTAGTAGTTGCCTCAGTTCTGTAGCTTAAGAATTATCTTCTCAGCGTAGGCGTAAAAAAAAGTTGAATGTGTCCTAAGAAGAAACATAATAGCGACGGTTAAATTCAGCTTCAGTCAGGCTGCCTGCGTACATGTAGCCTATATATATATATATTTCTGTGTGTATGTGTGTCTGGGTGCGTGTGTCTGTGCGTGTTTCGTGCTGATCTGGAGGATGAGATAATTGACCAGTTAGTGCTATATTTGGTGGTGCTTTTGAAGAGAGGTCGCCTGACATCAGCTGCGTCGGTCTGAAATGGACAGAGAACCTTTCAAGACGCAATTTAGACTAAACGCTGATGTTTCACATCTATAGGCAGAGAGTCCACGAGTAATGGACTTGACCGACTGTCATCTTATATAATGTATACGTCAGGATAGATCTGTAATTTTCTCCTCATTCCCCTGACGCAAATGGAGGACTATAGTCGTCCACAAAATGCCAGTCCAAGTCAGAAAGGATTTGTCGGAACACATCTCTAGGAGACTCTTATGCCAGTAGACAGGATCCTGCTTTGATCCTCTGGTTATTCTATAGGATGAAGATACATGGCAGGAAATGCAAGTAGGCTTCTACGGAGTCTTGAAGAGAATTGAGGAAGAACGGCAGCGTCACAACAGCCGTCGCCACAATGAGATGACGTCAACCACTGGATAGCATGAATGAACGAATTAATGAACAAATAAATTAATGAATTAATGAAAAATGAATGAACTAATTAATGAATTATTAATGAATGAACGAATGAACGAATGAATGAACGAACGAACGAACGAATGAAGGAGTGGCATTAGCCAATTAGCGTAGACGGATTCTGATTTCCTCCAAAGCAGAAAAGAAAGAATGTGAATCTTGGCTCAGTAGGAACGGCAGTATAGTGCAAAGCTGTATTAAGAAATTGTACTCCAGAATGTGATTCTCTATCCATAAGTTTGAAAAGACTTTTAATCCCTACCCATCTGCATGCCTACAGTACAGAAGACCTAGCAGTAGGATGTGAATTAGGATATATGTGATTCCCTACTCAGCGGAGTATACGAACTGCATGGAAAAGTAATTGTGAGTGAAAGACTTGCTCAAGGTTCCTACGTGTGGCTTGGGTCTGAATCGAACCTGCGACCCTTCGGACGCTAGGCGGCAACGATCTCACTGCGGCACAAACGCCTCATACTTAACGTGATGATGATTCCTAAAGAAGCACGTTTTGGATAAATTCAGATGATCGATCATCTTCTTATTAAGTCGACGTAACTAATAAACTTACCCAGAATAATCACGTGACCAGATAGTACCACCTATCATCAATACCAGGAAATTTGCTTCAATTTTAAATTGGGGAACAGCAGCTCGTCTGTATATGAAGCACGTAGGCTATCCCGATGATCGTTAACACTGCGGAAGCTGCACATCCCGTTTCTCATTTGCTATAATAATATTAAAAAATATAAGTCCCCTGTATAGGCTGTATACATTGGGTTCATTTTCCTCAGGAATTGTTGAAATTGCCAGACTAATGATATCTCTTCAGATAGCATTACCACAGTTAGGATTTCCTGCTTATTTCGCTTTGAACCGAGCATGCACGTAGGCGTAGCTATACATTAGGGCTGCTTATGAGTACATGTATAAGCTCCTGTACACATTGGGTTCAGTTTCCAGGAATGTTTAGAATTGTCAGACTAATGATACCTCTACAGACCTCATATAGCGTAGCTGGTTAGCTATCGTAATCGTAATCTCGAAACTTCTAGAGCGCTCAGGGAGTCCAAGCGCAATGCACCAGCACGAGCTACACGTTTTGAGGATTTACTGCTTATTTTCGCTGTGAACATGCAGAGCCCATGGCTTTGCACTGAATCATATAAAATGCACAACTGTAAACTGAAAGCCTGCATCCTCTTGAAAGAAAATCAGACCAACTGCTGAGACTTTGAAAAACCGATTCCATTTATTCCTCTGTTCTTTTTATGCTTAGAACATATATCATCAGCTCTGCAGGAGTTTCATCTGGCGCCGGCATATTATATCTCTCCTCTGCAGCAGAAGATTCTTTTAACCTCGATCGACTATATGTTTGCACAGAAAGTACATCGCAAGTAAATACTTATTATTGACTGTGAAATAGCGGTGAAGATACGGACAACTTGTTACTAGTGCCAGCATGTATAGGCCCTACTGTAGTACAAAAGCGCCTTATATCTTTATAGGTCTATATATATGAAATTGAAAACTATCGCTAACTATGTAACAATGTATACGTTCACAAAACTCTTCTGATCTGCTCTACCGCGAGTGCTTCAAAGAAGTTAGTTTACAAAGAAATGTTAAGCTCTTCCCGGGCAAAACGGGATAGGTTTCAGCTATAGTAGACCTATATTATATATTCTATTCTATTCATAGATTTATAAAGCGCCTCTTTCAGTACAACCTAATCAGAGGCGCTCCCAGTGCGTTGGACCCCGTGAGAAAAGATCAGTTTTAAGACGGCGGGCAGAAACAGTAGTACCGCCAGTTAAGATCAGTTAAGATCGCAGAACGAGTCAATGGAGGAAGGTCATTCCACAGCAGTGGACCAACATGTCCACATATACAGCTTCTATACATATCCAATTGTCAGACAGATACCAATTCTTCAATGGGTCTACTCTGTTAGCGCTGCAAAGCAACACTGCATCTGAATCAGAGGTGGAAAAACCAAGGGTTTTTTAAATAAGAAGTTGGCTTTTCTATAGTTTTTTGGTTTTAATATTTTCAGATATCGGATGGCATTAAAAAAAACCTCAAACTCAGATTAATTCAGTTGAGATTTCAGACTGATAAACACAAAATGATCAATAGCAGTTGATTTTATTACTATAATACATGTAAGTCAAATCCTGGATTTTAGGCCATTGAACTAATGTTAATAACAATAATTCTAAAAATAGAAATTAAAAAAACAAAAAGGGCAACAATTTTTGGCTTTTGGATTTTCTGGTGTTTCTAAAAACAAAATCTTTTCCACCTCTGGTCTGAATGCATTGCCACCATAGGCCTATAATAATTTTAGTATTTCCATCTGGGGAAAACAGCGCAGACTTCCAGATGCGGCTTAGCAGAGCTGCAGACTCCACATTGGAAGAATTTCGGACCAGTCTGAGGAATGACAGAGGATGAACGGTTCTTGAACACGACTCAAAATAAACAGTGGAACATAATAAGAAATACATTAGGCCTATTATAGCCTATATGTAAAGTCCTCAGCCTGGAAAACCGTCGCTATCATTAGGCCCCATATTAAGTCCTGATCATTTTGTTGGAAACTTGCTTGGCAGGGTTATGAACAAATGGTCGCCATTTCCCAGCACAATTGTCAAGTCTTACACATAAATTGTCAATCATCATCATTAGTACAGAGGGTAGAGGCATAGCCAGAAAGTTTTCCAGAGGGGTTCCACTGAATGTGATAGGAAAATTTCAAAATTTTCATCCAAACATATAATTTGTCTTAACAAGTTTTACAAATTCATTGAGAGGGTTTGAACCTGTAAATCCTTAATTCCCCATCCTAAATATACGCCCCCGCATTAGCACTGTTTCCTTATGCCAGCGATTTGGTCAGTAGTCCAAGGTCATTTGTGAGGCGTCGTGGCGCAAGTGTTAGAGCCGCCGCCTCGCGTCCGAAAGGTCGCGGGTTTGATTCCCACCCAAGCCGCTGCATAGGGACCTTGGGCAAGCCCTTCACTCACAATTGCTTGTTGCGCTTCGGCGTGTTAACTCCGACACACCTGTGGCTGTAGTCGGGACCCCCTCTGAGTAGTAGGAGACTTTAAGAGGCGGTATAGAAATACACAATACATACATACATTTGTCAAATTCCAGTGTATCTCTTAATGTCAGACATCAGTCAGAGTCTTATTATGTCCTCATTTGTATCTCGCTTGACTGACTAAAATACATACATATAACACACGGGTGTCATAGTAATAAATAACACATTGGAACAGAGAGCTAAGGATCCCAGTTTGCTTCAGGCAACCCTCTTTCAGGTCGACTCAAATATCTTTCACTAGGTGGCGTTGTAAATTGAGATGAAGAATGAACTGATTCCTTGCAATGGTTAAATTCAACTTCTGTAATAACCTGTTATCATTTATTCATTCATAATAATGTCTTTGTAATCATTCAGACATTCTGCAGTTTGTCAATTTGAATGTCTATAAACGAACATTACAAACATAGTCGTAGTTTCTGTCGAAGAAATATAAGCCAAAGCAAACAGAAATGCAAACAATTCAGAGAGAATTCTGGATCTGCATATTTCTGTAAGTACAACTATCTAAACTCTATTACAGACTCGTCTTCCACGTCTAAGCGAGACCATCAAAGCCTTGACTAACAACTTCAGCCTCTGTGAGTGAAAAGCCGCCAAACAATTCAAAGCGATTGGCGAGGATAAAATTTCCTATGAGGCACGCTGTACTCTTAAAAATTTCACCAATGACAGTTCTCCTCCAAATCCAATATGACAAATGGAACACTGGGGCTCTGTCCCGACTAGATTGACTCTGGTTCCAGAAAATTCACAATCGTAAATTATTGCAAAGCAATAGAGACTTAAAATTTCACAGACAATGACGACGATATAAAAATACTTATTGCTACTTGAGGGATAATACTTGTCTTGTAAACAACCATAAACTCATCATTAGCAATGCACCATTAGCAATACTACATCATTAGCAATACTTCATCATTTACAATACAGCATTGTACGATATACTGCATAATTAGCAACACTGCAGATAGTACATTAAAAACTCAAAATAGCTGTATAAGCCTATCAAACTAGTCAAAATTGTAAGTAGTCAATATAAGAATAGTTAAAAGAACAAATTACATATAAGAATAATGTATGTGCATGGACATCAACATGTCATACTTTGGGTCTATGCAAGCTGTGGAAAAACATAAACATCTTACAAGATTACAAGCATATGCAAACATAGTAGAAACTGCAATTTGAAATAATTGCCATTTATAGGTATGGAAAATAAACGATTGCCTCTACAACGGTTGTACAGTAACTTGCAAACTCAAAATCATAATACTATATCTAGTGAGAGAAACTAGATAATTGCACCATTGAAACTCCATTGCATATTAACTACATAGATGCTAATGGATTTAAGTTTAGTAGTAGTTTCTGATTACACAGAAAATAAATTTAAACAATTTAAATCATTTGTTTCAGACTCTTATTCCTCTGTGGGAAATCATACTGGAACCAATGCACACTAAACGTTGCTTTCAGTAATCCTTTTGCACCCAGGGATTTCCTCCAATATTACACAGAAAGCTTTGTCATTTTCTGCCTGTGGTACACAAGAATTTGCAGCCTATCAGAGAAGATTGAAGCAATGCTAATATCAGTATACGATTACACAATACACATGTGTAGAACAATTTACCGTCAATCATGTAAGAATCACGATTTGCTATATTTACAGACAACTATGGAAGACTGAAGTTTTCATAAATGCAGTATACATCAAACAGTGGACCTTGACATCAAGAGAACAAATGAAATTGACAAAGACATCAAATAAAATGATTCCATGCATAATGTTACGCAAAAGACGTTGCCCGAACTGAAGTGTAAAACTGAAGGAGATTCAAACATTGACTGAACTGAAATATACAGCATACAATTGACAACAGTAATCAAACCTCACAGCCCAAACACATTTCACCGTCCACAAAATCAACCTTCTCTCATCCAACTGCACAAGCTGTCATTATTAGTATGCAACAGCACCAAGTTAGAAAAACTAATTTGCAGAAAGATAAGCAACGATTAAACATCACCACATCCAAATAAAAAAATTTACTAGAGAAAAGAAAACTGTCATGAGACTAGAACTCTACTGACATCTGCAAACGCAACACAATTACAAGATAAGAAAAATTAACATAATTCATCAGTTATATCTCATGTAATATTATAAGTCAGTAATTAGGTTTGTGGCCATGGGGAAATAATGCCACACTTTTCTGTGTATATTAATTCTAATAACATTGTCCAACGTCCAACGCCCATCAACTTTCAAACTTCTATTTCCTATTCAAATCCTGAAAGAACCATTTTGTCTTGGCTTTATACAAATACTCTTCTTGCTAAATATATTACCATTACAAGTATTTCCTTTATTAACATTACCAATCAACATTATCGTCATTATCTGTTATTTAGATCGATTTATCAGAAGGTGAAAACAGAAATGAGGTATTTGCGATCGGCCACAAACAGTCGACCAGTTGTTGCATCAAGATGTATTCTAACAGGACTGAACAAGTTATGTCTTCTTGTGACAAGCTGCCTCTGGAATTCCAGATTGGGATTTAGCTGCACTACTCTGCCTCGACTTTGATCAACGACCAATATCGAACCGCGCGAATCCTCCGCAAGGTACACTGCACTCCTCAAGCGCTGAATCCCAGGATCATTGCCAAAGCATTTAGTAACAATCCCATTAGTATTTACCTGACATACTTTGTGACAGTTCTTAAGACCATAGCTAACCATGAAATCACCGTTGGTCATTTTTATCGCGTGCCAGAGATGGTGTATGTCAGATCTTGGCAGAATCCTTACTGAACGGATCAAGCGTCCATTTGGTTTGTATTCATTAATTATCTTTTCCTCGCACATAGTCAAGACAACATGGGATTCATGTGTTACTGAAAGCCAACTGTAATCATCTGGCGTTGTCCACTTCATTATCAGTGCTCCGGTAGCATCAACTTTCAAAATCTCATTTTCTTGATCTCTCGACTTCCAGTCTATTACGTAGATACACGAATTATTAGCACATGATGCTATGTCTCCCGGATCAATTAACCTAGAAATGCAAAGTTCACGCAGTAGAGCAAATGTTTTGGTATCGTATACTTCAATCGTTGAACTTGTGTCGCTAACAACGTACAGTTCCTGGTGTAAGATCGCTATGCCGCAGATTTGATGCGTATCATTTCCTGATGATTTCGTCTTAATTGTGTGAATACAGTGTGGATCACCACCTACAAGCAATCAACTGAACATTAAAATTTGAAAAGGTAACTAGAACTTCCCGGGATGGCAGCCACTCTCTTCGTTCAGCTGCCCACGGGGATTTAGCGGGTCCCATTTGCTCGCACTGTCACGATGCAGCAGCGTGCCATGAACTGCCTTCTCTATAATAGGCCCAAGCACATGGAATGGGCTTCCTGAGGAAATGCGTGGCCTCCAACGAGTGTTTCCTACTCCTTTCTT
>JAQFXW010000544.1:0-18220 GCA_034693945.1 Dendrobaena attemsi
ACTATCCCACTGCACCACCACGCCCCACGGGGGTTCAGATGGAGCAGAAATCTCAAAGCAAATTTCTGCCCTGGCCGAAAAAAATTGTAATTATATACCAGTAACTATAACGTCGGCGGCAGAGTAGACCCCATTTCTAGAAAATACATTGTAGGCCTTGGATGGCGAGCCTTTTTTAAGTCACGTGCCAAGAAATTATTTTTCTAAAAGTGAAAAATTTCGCATACCAGGCATTTTATTCAACCAAATAAAGTTATGGCCCTACCGGCCTACACAAAATTGTCGAAAGCAGCAATTGAATAAGTTATTGCACTTTTCTTGGAAACGGCTTCTTAATAAATTGAATCAGACCTCTTCCTAAAATTAAATCATCAAACGGAGACGTTGCACACTGGAGCCGTGAATCTGTTATAATTATAGTCTCCATCTGTGAATGGCTTACCGTGCTGTGCTATTATTTTCGAAACCTCAAAACTGTTTCCTTTGCATAAAATTTTAACTATGCTAGTTCCTAAACTTTACTTGCCATTATTACATGTTAAATGTATTAAATAGGTAACCCTACAAAAGTTTGATGAACTTGTCACAAATTTAAGTGAAGCATTGTCTTGCACCTGTTTAATTACGTTTAAATTCGCGCGCTATAACTATTATTCTTTTTACTCGTCTTCGGTTTTATCTAAAATGCATTGGTGATTTGCATCGCACTGTTTTTAACAGATGACCTCCTACAAACGACCGATTTCGAACATAGTACAAAAATTGCTTTATCAATTTCCTCACCATGCCATATCTATCAGTCCAGGCATCCCGAAAGTCTTCGCGCCAGCTCGTATCCAATGATACGCGGCCCCTCGCCATTTATATTTTAAATTTGAATTTAAATTACATTTACATCAGACAGGGAACCATTATTCAATTAATTTACGTGCCGGTCCCTTAAGCTAGAGCCTTTAGAGCAGCCACGTGTAGGCCATACGAAGTGTTGCTGACTTCGCTTTCAACACCTCAGTAAGGACCCATAGGGAAGACATGGACCAGTCGTCACCCTCGTCCTCTATCTGCCCACTGACAGTGTACAGTCTGCGTTCAAGGTCAACTGATTCTTACATATTGAATATTAATTACTATTGAATATCGTAACAATAACAATGCCTTATATGTTCTAACTCTTACCACGCTGGAACTTTGATTCTACATGATTGTATGTTGTTTGTAAATTCTAACGACAATGCATACATATATACATGTATACAATTGAGAGCAAGTTGACAACTGGGCGAAACATATTATTCTTCTCCAGATCGAGAATCGAATCTCGATCTCGACTCACGATCTAGTATACGCTCATCACTACACTAGATCTGCCTGCACTCCTCCAGTCGTTCTGCTTGTATGTATCTGAAAATTCCACTTTGCAAAGGTCCTGGCTTCCACGGAGGTCGTTTTCCCTGACGTACGTGGCGCTGTGTGTCCTTGTCTCCCTGAGGCTTACCAGCATCGACCCCGCGACCTCTATTACTCTCTCTTAAATGCTCTCTGTATGCATGCCGTGGTTCTAGATGTATACAGGGCACAGTAGCCTAAGCCATTGACAAATTAGGAACGCTGGGCGACATGTCGGATAAGAGCCAGAAATAATCGACCACGTAGGCCCTATAGATCGAATTGCGTAGAGAGGCATATTTTAGGTTCTGTAATGCATCTACTTTCAGCTAATTTTTTGTTGCTATGTTGTCTTTGTTTAACATTCTATTCTTTTTTAATTGATGTTTCTCAAATAATAAAAAATGAATTGAATACTTTTAGCTAATAATTTCCAGCTTGGTTCCTTTGTTAATCGGCAATGTTATTATTGGTCGAATAGTCCATTTATCAGTGGGGCTCAGTCAATAATTAATACCATGGTGATGAGCTTCACATAATCATATCTCCAGAAAGAAAGCTGGATGTGCATGGTGACTTCGAACATTCCTTCAGATAAACTGCTCAATAGATTGTTAAAGCCGGAATTAAATGTGATGGTATTTGACTTTAAGAAATTGCTGCCCATTCAACCGCCTAATCTCAAAAATGCGGAATTGAATATCAAAACAGTTGTAATCTTCGAAGCAATGACATCTTCTCTGTAATGTTACAGATATTGTTGCAAAATGTTACCCCGCAGAGACTGTAATATTGCTATTAAAGACATCTGTACCGTACACCGGTTGTTGAGAAATTGCATTACTTATATGATGGGATATTATCATTGTGGGTATCAGGACAATATCCCCTCGGACAATATCCCCCTGGACAATATCCCCGGACAATATCCCCCTGGATAATATCCCCCCTGAACAATATCCTCCTGGACAATATCTCTCTGACAAATAGCCATAGCAATACCGCTATTTGAGGGTCTGGCTCACCCTATCTTCATGAATGCTGTCGCCCTGCCTTGGGTGTACTGTTTCGATTCACCTCCGATCTGCAAACCAAGCTGAACTTCTAGTTCGCTGCGCTACGAACTGCCATTAGGCAGCAGCGATCTTTCTTAGTTGCTGGTCCTATGACTTGGTGCCTGTCGCACTCCGCTTTGTTCCACTGGGTCATCACACTAACGTTTTTCCATCACCTCAAAACTTTCTTATTTAGTCACGGTTGGGTTGGCACTTGGCAGTGCTTCTGAGTTGATTACCTTGAAGGGACCCTATATAAAGCGACAAAAGAATTTCAGGTACGGGGACCAGCACATTTAATTGGAAACATCAGTGAATTAGTTCTAGCAAAAACCGCGCCATGGCATTAGCATAGAGGATAAGGGTTTAAGGCCGCCGTGGTATTGAAGTAGCCTAGTTGATGAAGACCCTAGGTAGCTGATTATGAAAATACTTGAACATGAATTCAAGAATTTGCTGAATTCTTATCTGATCAATTTTGAGAATATACTTACAATTTAAAGATCATCATTCATAGGATACAGACTACAGAGTGCCGGGAACTAGCCACACTGCTCTTCTTTGCAAGACATTTAGCTTAATCTTGAGAAATACGTTGTAGCCCAGACTAAATTGGAGTATATGAAATATGGGTGAATAAGGGAGTAGTATAGATTGAGTCGAGTATATTTAGGCAGCAGGCGAGCTATTCTAGCCAATATGCCTATGTTTTTAGCTGCCTTTTGTGATATAATTTTATTATACTCATTCCATGTTAAGGATTGATCTGAGTAGGTTCCTATATAGGAATTTGACTGAAGTATACTCGAGGGATAGAAATGTTGCATATAGTCAATTGGTTTCTTGCGATGGAATTATTTTTTGATGAGAGCAATATAATAGTTAGTTTTGCTTAAGTTAAGTGATAGTTTATTAGTACAGAACCAATCCGCAACCTTAGCCAGTTCCTGATTCATTATTACTGCTGCCTAAACAAGGTACCTGCACAGTGGCTCAGGTCTGAATCAAACCTGAAACGCACTGGCCTCTTCGACAGTCACACTACAATGTCGACACATTAGAATTTTGTCCTTTATTAAATGTACTACTATAGCGACTGGGAAACCAGTTCAGAGTATTGATAAAGTGTTAAGCAAATTTACAGAGTGCCAATCCAAAATAATTGGCCTCTGAAGACTTCAGGACCACTTAGAAATTATTTGTTTGGTCACGGACCAAAAGTTAAAGTTTGCACCACTGGTGCACTAAGGTGACTATGCAAAGCTATAAATCAATAAAGTTCAGGCCTAACTCGTGGACCACAAAGCTGATGGGCTGACCACAGGTTCAGAACTACTGCTCTATGCAAGTCTCGACAATGTCGAATTCCTTAACCCTTTGAACCCTGAGCTCCTATAAGGCTGTGGAAAACGGGTCGGAAAAGTTTAAGGGTTAAATTGGAACATTTGCAAAGAATTCTCGGTTGACTCTACACAAACAAGCAAAACACGAATAGAATAGCGTGGCAAGTGTCCAACTTTTATTGTGTCCATTCCAGCAACTTCTGCTGTATAGAAGGCATTACATTGAATCTCATTAGGTCGCCTAGCTAATGCATCAGTTTCCTTAGCAACCCAAAATAAGCATCTACACAGCATCTTAGTACAATGTTACATGCAACAAAGACTTCGATCTCGTCACATATGACACGGTCTCGGCAAAAACAATAGACAGAGTCTTTGCGCTGAAAGTGGTGCATAATAAACTCGTTGTCATATGTGACACAACAATCAAATCCCTGTCACAAATGACATTCAGAACAGTTTGTGTGTGCACTTGGACAACAAATGCTGCCGAATACGCACCTTTTCAAACGAAAACCTTAAGAAATGAAAACCGAAAAATATTCTCTGATTTACAGAAATTCGAACACAGCCGCTTAGGAATTATTTGAAAAGATATTCGGAGAAGCAGATCGCATTTTCACATGTAGCACCATCAAAATCATCATCATCAACAGAAAGTCTGACCGACCAATGCCTTATTCTGTTCCCTGCTTCTTGCAACAAATCCATGAAAACAAAAGACAAACTAAACAGAAAAACAGAAGAATACAAATATTCCATCCCAAATCCACAAAATGTTTTACACAAATATACACATTCTCATTCTCTCTCCACATACACACATGCATGCATGCACACAAAAACCTCTGTTGTTCATTCATGTTCAGCATACTGAATGAGGCACCAAGAACTGCCGATTGCATACGTGACGCTGAAGATACGTATGCAATTATATATGCAGAATATTTTGTGTATATATTAACAGTATGTAAATATATATACATAAATGGAAGCAAAAACAAATACACAAATACATTATGTATGCTTCTTACAAACCTCCACATGCATGATAAGAGCACCTGCAGGCACATACATACATACCTGCCGGAATATGTACGTTCTTACAACAAATACACACAGAATGTATACTGTATATGTTTGTGCAAGCAATACATATACAGAACACAAATATAAATGATATAATATAATTAATTAAATAAATTCAAAATCGTCAGACAAAACAAGGACCAGAATGCAAAGCTCAGATGCTGAATCACAAAGAAAGCAACAAAAGAAAGACCTAAACAGAATAAAATGATACAATTTCATCATAATAATTCGTGAATGATAAAATGTTTTCCGTCCTAAAGCTAACGGACTAGACTAGAGAAAGGTTCTAGGTGGCGATGGTTCTGAATGATCGGTGAACCAGAAATAAAATGAAAGCTGAACACAATTTTAAGCTACATGTGACTCTGTTAAATACGTCACCATCACAGTCGTTGCAGAAATCAGTCAACTGATGAGTATGAACTAACTCAGTGTGATAACAAAGTCTTTACGTTAAGACTGGACAATTAAAACCTATAACTAACTCCAACGTGAAAAAATTCATAAACCAGCAAAATGATAATTTTATAATTGCAGCTAACAGTGACTTCAGCAATTTTGCATAACATGGAACAAGGCAAACAGTTGAAGTAACCCACAACTTATTCAGTCGATGAACTTCTTTATGTTGACGGAATTGTCGACCTTGATTGTTTGAAGCCATTTGTTCCATCAGGTCCTCTTGGCTGACGAATAACGACCACTTTTGGACCCAAATCGTCTGCTGTACTCTTCAAGCGTGAAATCAAGCGCTCTGGGCGCTGTCTCTCACTACAAACATAAAGCTTACTTTTGTTCACTAGTTCACTGGCCAAACTAATTTGAATGCAAGTGGTAAGCTCAGAAATCAATAAGGCTGATGAAATCAATAGAATGGATGTAGTGGTAGTAGCAGATTATCATATAAATAAATGTCATTTCCAAGACACAAAAATATAAATACAGGACATTTAAAATAAACAAATACCTTGTACAAATTTATTTCTGCTCCTATTACACAGTAAACAGCATTTCCTCTTCATACCGCCAATCCTGCCATAGTTTATCTTAGTTCTGCTTTGTGAACCACAACCTATGCAAACTTGTTAGCAGACAAATTTCTGTGCATTAATTAAGGTTATGTGCAAAATCAATTATTGTTATGCAGTCTGAACGGGTGAAGTGAGACAATGTGAAGTAAGGCAGTGGCAATACTGGTCAAATTGATGAAGGTGTAGAGGAACTAGTCAGTCAGCAACGCAGTGGCAACATACGTACCGTGTGAAGCATGGACACAAAGAACAGAAGAAGAAAAACGCATTCAAACATTCAATAATAAGGGCATCAGAAAATTGCTGAGAATACCATGGACAAAAATGATGACTAATGAACAAGTGAGTTCATTAGCGACGACAGGAAAAGAAATGTTGCCCCATGTCCGAACCCAAAAGCTACGATAATTCGGACAAATCATGAGAAAGCAATGATAACATCAAGTGCAACCTGTTAACTTCTATTGCCTGGCGTTGCGTTTTCTCTCAAGCTCCAGTCTATTTGGGTGAGCTCTTCACCTCGACCTCTGCTTCATTTGGTTGCTGTTCATTGCGCTCGGCTACACGTGGCGATTATCTTATTCCTTTTTCGCGTACTGCAACTAAGCAGGAATGATCTTTTTCCATTATGGGACCAACTGTCTGGAATGACCTCACACTTTTCCTTCGCTTGCTGTCCCTCGATTCCTCGACTTCATTCCACCGCCTACTCAAGACTTTTCTTTTTGACCGGGTCTGGGTTGGGAGCGCCTCTGAGTAGAGATTTTGAAGGGGCGCTATACAAATTATTTGATTGATTGATTGACATGGACCCATAGAGAGTGAAAGGAAGCAAAGAAGACCGAGGACAGAATAGATTGTCAACATCCTTAGATGGATTGGATGGGGCTTGTAGGGTTTGAATTATATGAACTTGGAACGCACTAGAAGACTATGGACAGTCCATTCATGTAGCCAACCATCGCATAGTGACGACGGAGAAGTGACATGAGAGTCTGCACAGACAACATTCAGAAACTATAACCATGCACCAATTCCTCAAGTCTGCTGTTGGTTGCAACTATCATCAGATTCCTGTTACTATCTATGCATTAATACCACACTGTATTAAATGAATTTTTCACACATAGCAAACAAAGACTATAGTAGGCTAAGTAGTTTGCAAGAGAGCCTAATAATGCTGGTCAATTTGATGAAGGTGTCAATTTGATGAAGGAACAAGTCAAAGACATTTAGAAAATTCTGAAAATAGAGGTCAGTGGTTTAAAAACAGAACAGTGGCTGTCAGTTCAGACAATAACGAAACTGAAGAAATGAAAATAATAACATCAGCTCAAATAAGCTTATAAATGTGCATTGTGCACTGTTATCTTAGCTCATGAAGTGTCATGCTATTAATTCAAAATACAATCTCTTCAGCATCTGCAAAAGAGATTTCAATATCTTTTCTCAATTCTTTCAACATCTTTCTGCTCAACTCTCTTTCGTATCAAATTCCTTCAGGGGTTCTGCTTTTTCTCTGCATTTTTATAGCTCTTTCTCTATTTCTCTCTGACCTATTCTAAATTCTGTATGTATTTGGCAAGAGCTGATTGATATTACGAAGCACTGTAGCAAAGCAGGAGTAACCATGAATCCTATGGAATTCTTTTCATGGAAATACAAAGCTCTGTTGTACAAGTTGAAAGCCAATATATTATAAATGTCACAAATACTAAATATCATGTATTGACGACATAAAAAGAACGTGAAATTTGACTTTCACAAAAATACAGAAAATAGCCACGTGGTTATCATCAAAGAGACTTACGCTGTCTTGCGAACGTTGAGGGCTGCATATTTGCCTGTCGACTGTTTTCGGATGACCACAAACTCCACCTCATCGCCGGGTTGCAGATCCACCCCATCTTGAACCTCAGATAGATGAAAAGAAATCCTCTTGCCCTCCTCACCCTCATAGGTCACCACACCCGTCTGTCAAAAATACAAGATTCAACAAGCACAAATTCTGCTATTTCTTTACAAAAATAGCAGTGGTTCAAATATAATATTTAGTTTAATCTAGTACAGTGGTCATAGCAGGTTGTCATAAAAATACAGGACATTTATAATAAATTAGCTATAACCCGTCAGAAATGATGTGTTTTATAAGCTCTGCACAAAATGCAATTCAGAATGTAAATTTGAAAATAAATCAAATTATCGTGATCGTTCATTTCACTGCCCGTGGTGAATAAAGCGCCCATAGGCCCCACAGTGAATAAAGTTGAAAAATGTTTTACGGTAAAATGCGAATTGTAAGTGCCTCTGGCGAATAAAGTAGTGTATTTAGAGCGGTATTGCCATCATTGGCTACATTGTTACCACGAGAATTATGTAGATTGATAAATACCTAGTATAATTTGAGTCTTGCTCCTACTACATAGTAAACAGCGTTTCCTCATCATCACCATAGATACTGCCATAATTATAATTTACTATAGTTCCGCTTTGAGAAGTATTTTTACTATGACCAATTAAAAGAGAGATGAAATGGGCGAAAATTAGTTAGAAGACAAATTGTGTTGCATTTATCAGATTACTTGCAAAACTATTATCACTCTGCAGTCTGCAATCTGCATAGACAACATTCAGAAACTAGAAAGCTGCACCAGTTTTAGAAGTCTTCAAAACTGCTGTTGGTTGCAACTATTGTCAGATGCCTGTTAACCTCTTTGAAATAATAAGACACTGTATTATATAGCGTATTAAATGCATTTTTGACAAAAAGCAAAACAAAGACTATAGTAAGTAGCTTGCAACAGTGCTTATTAAAGATATTTAGAAAGTCTCCTATATTTCAATCACCACATGAAAACCTTGTCACAGAGGCCAGCTAATCAACAGAAAACTGAAGAAGACATCATTAACTTACAATAAATTTACTCCAAGACAGTTTCGCACGATAAGAAGCGACACATATAAGTTTACAACATATGGCTTACATGACATAATCGAGGCTTCAATATAAGCATGTTTGATATGGATCTGTATGTTCTGCAGTGATTGTGGTGAGGAAGTTCAAACTAAAAATGTTCAATATGTACTAAGGCTTTACTGTGTATGACGTATTTTGAAAGTAACTCGCTGTTGCTGTCATTCTCAGGCCAAGTTTCAGTCTTCTTCTGTAGACATTGTGTGAGTTCTGAGCGCAAGGAACAACAATGGAACCCAATCTCATCTGCCAATTTCAACCACCTTTGTTACCCTACACCCACCTCTTTCTCATTAGTACATACCTGTCCTTTCATAGATTCCACTTTTCCATGAAGAAAAAGTCGAATTGGTGCGACACGTGTAGCTCGCTGTTTACCCGAACTCTTGACAACGGTCACCTGGAAACGAACTGTTTCACCCTTCTGAGGAATATCCCGCTTGTCCACAAGGCTCGTCACACCATACGGATAGGTAACCTCTACATTGCCAGATTCAGAAGCCGCCTTTTCTATCAGCTGGACGAGTCCACAGTACTCCACCTGGTCCGGATTTATAATGCGGAGAGTTCGAACAATTTTTCCTTCAAACACACCTGGTAGCATCTCCTGTTGTAAAACAGTTTTAAAAATAATACATACCACAGATGTTTGTAGGCATTCAAACTTCTGCCATCAACTAAAAGCAAGACTATAAACTGGAAATCAGTTTTGCCAATTGAATGAATGTTAAGCCAAGTCATCAACTGCCAACTGTAAGCATGATCAAGTTGGACAACCAGACACTTTCACCATTTCTAGTAAATAATTACTAAATAATCTGGATAAAAAGTGAAAGTTGTATCATATACTATATACCACGAGGGACTCCTTAAGATTAAGCTGATTACAAATGCGATGCCTCATGAAAGCATATCAACAACACACCAAAAATATAATATTTACTTTCATGCTCCTTTGCTCAATTTTTCCTAAATTTTTAGATTGGTACAAATACTAAACTGTTTCTCCATCAGTTTCTTTTAATATTGTCAAAATGCTGCTGTCTGGAGCAATTTCTGCATATTTATTTTTCACATAACATAAGTTATCACTGAAAATTCATTGTAGACTGCCTTGAACACGAAAACACATAAAAGATGTTTTCGCAGGTTTGGGTAACTCAAACATAATAGCAATTACTATTCCCAAAAGCCAAGTTGGAGGCTGGATTGACAAAGTAAAATGCTAAAGAACGGTGATAACCTTATTTCTATCAAATGCACCATGAAAACAGGGACCTAACGTTGGTCTACTTTCGAAATCTGCTATTAAATATGTTAAATTCCAATGTTTTGTAGGGGGAAAAATGACATTTTACAACTTTGGCGTCAAAATCTGCATTAGAAAAGCTGCTAAATAAACACATTTTCAAGGTTACAATGACTGTTTTCATTCACCAACCAAATTATTTCATACACCGTGGTGTTCACCTTTCTAAATGTAGCTTCAATGCGCTATTCGATGGTTGCATTTAACTGGTTTCACCTATGCAAATACAACCAACTAGGGACTTTTATGACAAAAACGATCAAAAACTTTGTATTTGATTTTCTCAATTGTTACGTTTCTACTGATTAAAGCTTCAAACATGTATAACTTCAGTTAGAATAAAGATATTTTCCTTCTGTAAAAAATATTTTGAAGCAGATTCATTGTAAAATATGACTCAATAAAAATGTCTGAAACCGACCTGTGATGGGTTTTGAGCACCTGTGTCACACATATGTCAACAATTAACGACATCAAAACTCTGATTCTATCATACTTATTCAGAAAGTATGATAGAAACAAAAGTGTTGGTGTCATTTTAAAGTAAAATAAACAATTATGTATCTACTGGGAAATTGGTAATTCAAGAAAAACGCATTTAAAGTTCAGTGATTCATCTGGATATATATATGAAAACCTATAGTAAAAATGCACAGAACTTAATTAAACTTAGCACAGTATCAGAATATACCAATACCAACACTCGCTGAAAATTTGGTCAAATTATCTTAGATAGTTTTGATTCGATCATTGTGTGATGCCGCAGACGCAATGGACAACTTTAATAGACGGTTTTCAGTGTCCTTTTAGTTTTCTGAATTTTCTGGTTGATAGTGACAGTTTCAAAAGAAAATTAATGTCGTCGTTAAGGTCTAAAAGACACATTTTACAGTATGCGAATACAAATCTGCCTCAGAATGTATTCACAGGTGGTGGTGAAGGACCATAACCATGTCTTTAAAACACTTCCACACACTTCTGACAGATAGATAATAATAACCTCAGGTGCAACTGTGCCTTTTGACAGTTTGCGAATGTTTTCGGCACTGACTTTTGCTGTTTTATGTGAAAGAGTGAACTCCACTTCATCACCAAGATCCAGCGCAGCAGCACTTCCTTCCACATAACTGAAAATCACAATTTCTTTAAATGCTGGACATATAAAGTAGCAACTTCAAAGTTCAGCACAGATAAAAATTATACAAAGATATTAACTTCAAGTAAAACAGCGAAGGCCTGCATCCTGACTTAAAACTGTTTTGAATTAACAGTCTTATAGTAAACTAACTAATTTTTCTAATGCAGAATTACATTTGAAAGCATTTATTTTAAAGCTGAATATTGATCAACCTGAACTGAAAGAAGACTTCTTTTTCGTGATCTGCCATCTCGATGAAGCCACAGTTCTCCTTCAGGATTGCCAAAAAACCTTGTTCCTTACTGGCTTCTTCTTTTCTAACCACTTCTTGAACACTTCGCTCTCGCACGACTCCTTGCTCGAGAACAATCGACTCTTTAACAACTGGCTGTGTGGCAAAGGTACGCACATAGGCAGCTGTCTTCGTATTGTTCTTGCGACACTCGCATATCTGAAACTCCACCTGAAAAATGTCTAGTACATTAAAACCTTCAGCAAGACATAAACTGGTAGTTTTACACGATGATTATGGATCTATGGAAGTTCAAACTGTACATGTATAACAATATATATAAGTAATTGTTTATATGACATTCAAGCTGACAGAGGAATTCCTTCTAAGATGTATTAAATCTCGCTACTAAAACAACAACATTATATCAATAATAAACCTATTCCCTAAGTATGCAGATTATTTAATGCCTCCACAAATAGAATTTCTTTATACTAGCAATCAAAACTTGATAGTCTGCTCTAGTACAGGGGACATAGGTCAAAGTGAGGACATGTCTTCATAACTGTATGTCATCCTATAACCCTAACTTGTCCAAACCGCATTTACTAAACAAGTTTCCTGTCACCATTGTCTGAAAGGATATATACTATTTACACTTAACACGTTAACAACAAAAGTGTACTAAAAGCAACCAGAAAACCAATGCAGCATGCCGTTAAAAATATGCAGTCAGGTCAGCATGGTGTGGGCAAACCTGACATGTAAAAGACTAAAATTTACTAACCTGATCTCCATACTTTGGAGAATAACCATCAGTTAATGCCTTGGCTGAGTACGGTATGGTCTGTTTTGTACCACTAACATCATACATAATTATTCCAATATCAGAATCACTTCCTTTGCCTAAAAAAAAATCATCAAATGCAAAATTTACAAAGAATGTAAAACCATCTACCTCATCACTTTTTATTTTGTGCTTAAGTATAAGAAAAGGTTGCCGTTATGAAATCATTATTGCATTATTACTTCCATAAACCCAATACTACAATATAGCAACTCATGACATGTCATGGAAATGGTAGACAAACTACCTCCAGTCTTTGGACTCGATGCCTCCTTTTCCACCGTGCCAATGAACTTCTCTGGCAAGCACTGCTCCACAGATATTGTTCCTTTCGGTAAGACCTTTATCCGAATTGCCACCATTCGATTTTGGTTAGTTGGATCCTAATCCAACATAAGAAACCACCAAACTCTTGCTTACTGCAGTTCATTGCTGCAGTTTTTATAATGCACCATTATTTTTTTTAAACATTCAATGATGAAATCCTGATATAAGAAACTGAAATATTTCAGTAATTTATTAGCCTATAATGGAACTTTAGCAAGTTTGTCCAACTGCTAACTGATGTCATACTTTCATTCTCAGTGACAATTAACATCATATTGGATAGCGCACCTGAGTAAAGATCTTGAAGTGGTGTTATAATGTTATATACATTTCTGAAATTAAAAGATAAAAAACAAGACTATTTGCCTAGTTAATCTGAGAATGACAATTTCTATGCTGTACACCTGAGTGGTCTACACTATCTTCTTACAGAATCTCTTCTCAAACAAGTTTTCCATCTCAACTGTTTTAAGGCATGTTTAATGTTTATTGCTTTATAAGGAATAGCTAGCAGGAGCAGAGTACTACAGTTCACATTGGAATGAAGTTTAATGCAATTGGATCAAATTGTCCCACACTGTTTAGCCTGGCTTTACTCTCACCTGCACAATGGTAAACTCTACTTCATCCTGAAGCTGTGGCTCATCCTGATTTAAGATCTCACTGTAATGAAAGAACATCCTAGCATCTCGGTCCGAACATCGAATGAAACCAAACGCATCCTTCAGTGTTGTCACAAAACCCTACAACACAATGTAAAATAGTTACAGCATAGCACAAATTCAATTAACCGATTCAGATGCACCACCCGATTGAGTCCTAACACAGGATGTTGGGAAAACAGGTAGAAGACATCAAATGCAAATCTAGCGTGAATCTACTGTATTTTCGCATAATATAACATAACCTGCTTCTTTTAGAGGATTAGGCAAAAATTGCATTAGATGACACACACCCAATTATATGCGTGTACCCACCGCGCTGCCCTTTTAATTAGGCTTACGTTCGTGCTACTTTAGCCACTCTAATATCTTACAAGATAATTAAATGTTTTCCATCTTTAATAACGAAATTTCCTACTCCGCAACCCACCTGTGGAATGACCTGTCTGCTGAATTCTGCAAAATTTCTGTTTCTCTATTATCAATACCAACCAATCACCATCATTTGCTTCAGTCTCTAGAGCTATCTACAACCCCATTGTGCTCTTCATTCGAAACTGAAGTCCCATCTCTTAAAACCCTTATATCCTGACTCCTGTTATCTGCACTGCCCAACCACCACCCCTAAGGATTCCATCCTAACTGCTCTGCTGCTCTGCATCCTCATACCACCAGAAATTCTGAACCTTGACCACCACAAACTTGCTTCTGGATAATCCTTCTGATTCGATACAGCGCTCGAGAATTGGCTGGTGCTCTGCGCTTCGCCTCCGAGTAGTGCTCTAGAACTGTTGAGATTACGATTACAATGGTGTCAAAAAACTAATTATATCAGTTTCTGAACATGACCTGAAAATATTTCAGTATAAAGTTTGGATGTGTAAAATTTCATTTATATTACAAGCACACTAATATACCATGCAACAAGGGTGTAGCTAGTAAACATGGGTTATATTATGCGAAGACCTTCTTCAGATTTCACGATGCTTTGATATTTATTTTATTTATTTATGCATTTCTATACCACCTCTCCAGTCTCCTACTACTCAGAGGCGGTTCCAACTACAGCCTGAAGGAGTATCAGAATTTTAACGCTCAAGGATCATGAGCAACTGTAGGTGAAGGACTTGTTCAAGGTCCCTACACAGTGGCACAGGGCTGATCACAACCCACGACCCTTCGGACGCAAGGCGGCGACTATCCCACTGCTCTACACATGCCCATGTGTTAGCCAGAGCTTTAAATCTCTTAGTGTCCTCAGAGGGCATGCACCGAGAGTTGAACACGGTCCGTGCAAACACACGGCCGGTGCACTCCCGATGTATCTAATTGGGATATCCTGCGTTTCTTGCTACAATCAGACTGTAGTCTAGCTAATTGAAATAAGACATTGATTCAGACACACACACATTATATGATATATATATGAGTATATATATAATTATACCGTTTTATACACCCAGTTTCGTGTGGAGAAACTAAACTTTCAAACTATAATGCGAACCATTTTAAATGCAAGACCTTAATGCTATTAATAAAATGAGGCACTTCAATGTGTGAACACCACCCGCTCAGCGTCAGAGCTGTAGTAGGGACCTCCAAGAAGTTCCACTTGAAGAGCTGTTATATAAATCTTTGAATCAATGAATATATGGTCCAAAAGATATGGTCAATGAATCGGCATTTGTGAAAAAAACTGTAATAGCTCACCCGTTCCCTTTTTTCTCCACTGACTGTGAATGTAACATCCACGAGACAGATATTGGTTGCTCGCTGCAGCTTATCCCTGCGATCGGTTGCTATGTAGAATTCGACTATGTCTCCAACCTGAAGAGTGTAATCACCCAGTTGGTCTCTGTCTCCATAGGGTATATCAATTGAGCTGCAACAACATACAACATCTGGATATATGAACTAGGAAATGCAAAATCGATTTTGCGCCAATCGAAAAACCGGTTTAACAGTGGATTACATAGACGTGATCAATGATTATGCAACAACTTCTATCCAGATTTTACTAAAGTTTTCTGCTGCTGTAAATTTTTAACTGTTATCTGTATTGAGAACTTTGCGATGTTTGAGTGTTGTAGTCTTGTTAACAATTAAAGTGAGTTAAGTGACTGTGAAAGACTCATGAAACTTGCATAACGATTATAATGAGGTATTCTATTTGAGAGCAAAAATACACGACTTTCTTCCTCGGGTGAGCTTCACTGTCCGGACTGCACAGACATACACGTCAAGGCACATTATGCCAGAGTCTCAAGTCAAATATCACTGCATTCTGTGGCTAATGAAGATATGCAGGGACCAGAACCATGCCTTTTTACTGTACCTTAATCTTAAGCAGCCTTATGACTTGTTTAAAAACATAAGTCAACCATGGCATGCAGAGGTGCCTTGTAATGTACATGCAATGCTAAGTGTTATCATATACACAATTACACATATATACAAAGAGCAGCTAAAGTGAACGAACATGTATTCAGCACATTACCCCTTCAGAGTTTCGTAGACAATTCGTCCTGCAAGCGGGTCGCTCTGCATTCGACCATGAACCGACTTTAGTGTTTTGAGAATTTTGCCACGTTTGCGTTCCACTCCAACATCCTCAAACACAACAGTACCCTCTGGCAATTGCTGGATGTTAACTGCAACTTCCTTGTTCTAAATAAGAATTCACATTCACAACATCAACTCAAAAACTAAGTACAGAACAGTGTTAAACAGTTATGTATCAGCAAACACTGCAGTTAGCTACGTTTTAACAAAAGTAGCCTCCTTCCAACTGCATACTCATAGCATGCCTTCTCTGGTTTTCCCAAACCTCAACCTATATAATGGTCTTTATACTCTGGCTCCTGATTAGCTTGCATGTCCAGTATAAAATCTTCCTTCTGGTTCCAAATCTCAACAAGGTCTTACCCCAAATACCTCTCTAAATGCACAATGCACACTCCTCTCTACAACCTAAGCTCAAATTTTGTCTACATTCTATCCTGGCCATTTGGTGCCTTGTGCTGGGTCAGCTGCACTCTATAAATCAGGTAGTTGCTGTGGTAGTTTCCACTACTTGCAAAGGCCTTACTCCATTACAGGCTACAATGATCTGTTGAGCTTCTCATTGCTGAAAGCATTTTACTTGCCTGGAGCTTCTGCACTGAGAGCATCCTGAATAGTTTCTACTGCTACAGGTGCTTATAAATGTCTAGATATGATAAGACAACACGAATTCATGTAACAGATCAAGAAATTCATCCCATCTTACAGCAAGCATCATTTGAAAAAATCCTAATTATTCATATGATTTGAAAGCAATTAATTGGATCAAGACAATGAATATTGGAAACTCACATTTCGAATTTGTACGTTAAATTCGACATCATCTCCGAGATTGAGGGCTTCAATATCTCCCTGAAACTCACTGAAGTGAAAGAAGATCTCCTTAACGACATCTGCTCTTTCAATGAAGCCATAATTGTCTTTGAGCGAACAAACAACACCTTGAAACATATCGGATGAGGTTGGCCGAATCTTCCTCACCTGACGTGCTCTTATGTTACCATTTCTAAAAACCAAAATTGAATAAACAACAGCACACCAACTCAATACAGAACTCACAGGATCACAAGCGGAAGGCCATTTCCCATGACCGGACCAACAACTGGGAAGATTCTGCCCTGTACTCTGGACGGGTGTGACCCATGGAACCGATAGCTCACCTTTCTCCTCAGAGTTAAGCACTCGATGGGCCGGGATCAGAGACACTGGATGGTACGTAAGAGGGAGAACAGCCAAGGATAAACATATTCATATTGTCAAGGACAGCAAGAACTGCAGGCTTTTCTAAGTGAAACCTATTATATTCAGTATCAAAGGGGATAGCAGTGAATTGGAAAATAGACACGATTGCTAGTTGTTTCCACAGATTATACCCAAAGAAAAAAAATTGTCATTGGAAGGAATTTGTACTGTATCTACAATATCAGCCAACCTCTCATCAGTTGATATGTAGAATTCGACAGTGTCCCCTGCCTGGATTTTCTGTCCTCCTTCAATGTCTTCCAGAGCAAATGGGAGGAAGAACGTCTCTCCACTCTGCTCATAAGTCACCCTACCCATGCCATCCAGTAGGCTCGGAGCCTCACCTTCACTCTGAAATCATTCAACATGGTAACTAAGTAGCCAAGTAATTGACCATTTACAATATAACACTAATTTTAATTAGTACTATTACTGATTGGTAACTTCTTCAATAGTGATTTTGAAAGTCATCAAGTGATGGTACATGAGACCAACATGGAGCAGATTATCCATCTGCCAAGACAAACAGACCTGTAGTTATAGCGGATAAAACGAATAAGCATGTACTCAGGAGTGTTTTAAGTCCAGAAACCAAAATTACTTGTTCATCATCCTCAGTTCAAGGTGTAGACTGTACGTACAACCAAAGGAAATTCAATCACATGACCTTTTGCCAAATAGTGACAAAACTAAGGCAACGGAGGGACTGATTGTAAATACTGTTGGTTTACAGAGTTCAGTGTCTCATCAAACACAAGTTCAATATGAAAGAAATATTCTGCCAAACAAGAAATCAACCCAATGATCTGCTTTCTTAGCATTTCAATACATGTATCATGATGACTCTAGTAACAGAGTTCTCTGGAACCTCTAAAAATTGAACCTTATAGGGCCTCCAGAAAATCGCGATCTCGCGCCGCGCACCATTTAGCGCGAATTTTCTGTTTTACCGCAAGATCGCAAAAAACGCAAAATTTAGAAACTTCCGCGATTTTTGCGCAAGTTTCGTCTTTTTTTCAA
>JAQFXW010000545.1:0-18216 GCA_034693945.1 Dendrobaena attemsi
CTGTTTAATAAGAAAGATTAATCTGAGTTAATCTATTACATCCATCATCTAAAGTTACTTATGGCATCTTCAACACAGACTGATAAAAACAAAAGAATTGATAGCAATTGAATATATTACAATAATAAGTCAAATTCTGAACTTTACACCATTGAATTAATGTTAATAAAAATAATTATAAAAATATAAATTAAATAGCCAAAAAACAATTATTTGCCTTTTTAGATTTCTTTTAGAAAAACCAAAGCCCCCCCAAAAAAATATTTTGCCACCTCTGTCCTATTCTAGAAGTTGAACTATTATTTGGCAAAGGAATCCAGCACCGCCGGTGTGGCAAGTGTCGTTAGTATTTACTGAGTTCTCCGGAATGGACATTGGCGATGTCATGTGTGTGCAGAAGCCTTCACTACTGGTGTCTCTGGTGAAGACAAATCGGCAAAATAAAATTATAATGTAGATGTAGACCTATTTGCTAGACCCGGAAAGTAGAAAAACAAGACGATTAGTAAGATGTCATTTCAAATTAGAAGCGGAAAACTGAAGCTCTAATGCTTGTTGCTCTCTGTTTTCCATCAACTGTTTTCATTCTGGATCAATGCGACGAAAACGCATGGCATGCGACCTGAACGTCACCAGAGGGAACCCGTCATATACACAAGCAAGCATACACCGTCACATAGAGGCCCACAGACTCGCCCAAACAGACACACGCACACCGTAACAGCGACACACAGACACACACCTACAAAGATTCAACTGTGCTGATCATCATTTATTCCCATTGTACTCCTTTCCTTAGTTCGTTACAAAACGGTTCATCGGCCACCTAGCGATGAGAAACGAGAACAGTCCGCTCTAATTAATCCCATTCGGGTCTAGGGAATAATGGAATCACGAGACTTATAAAGAAGAGAAAGCAGACGGACGGTCAGCCCCTCAGTGCACACGGCCCCCGGCGGTGGACGACCGACCGACCGACCGCCCTCAGGGCTGACACGGGAGCAGCAGGTCTTGTGATCTGCTAAAGCGGTCGACTGGAATGGATAGGGATCGACATGGACAGCGGACGAAGCTAATGGAAGACGACGACGAGTCCTGGAATGCCCGAGGCAAGACCAACCCTTCCACCTCCGTCTCACGACGACAATTATTGATCATGTCATGTTTACTTGTACCAATCGAAACAAAATACCACCGGGATTAAATATTATATATCTCAATGGCTAAGACGCCCTCGACAATTGAGAGATAGATTGCCTAGGACAGTATTCGAGCCACATCTGATTGCAGTAATGAAAATATCAATCTTGTCATTTTCTTACATAAGAATGGCCTTAGTTTATAAGAGGCGGACTGCGTGGTGCCCTCCTCGGTACAGGCCGAGCACTCTGGCCATTCATTCATATAGTCTTTCCACTCGAGTAGGCTTATGTCTCGCACTGAGACTGTTTCCGATTCATTTTCACTGCTGAGAGGTGCTTTATAAATTTATGGATATACGATGCGATGCCATCCAGTCAGTGCATGCGTCCCAAGGTAAAGGCATTCGTGTTGATCGGATCAGCTCAAGGTCATCAAATCACAGATCGAACGGTGTCTCCACCGTTGAGCTGGAAGAGGGAGACTGGAAGAGGAAGAGGGAGACTGGCAGAGGAAAAAGACTGGAAAAGGCAGAGGGCGGTTGGAAGAGGAAAAGAGAGAGAGACTGGAAGAGGGAGAGGGAGAGGGAGAGGGAGGGGAGTGGAGAGGATGGGAGTAGCTGGTGATGGAATCGCTTTCTATCATCGCTGGTACTGACTTGTCCGGACAAACTGTGGACACTTAATCTGTTATGCATCACACGACGACGATGATGGCATCAGCTGCTGCTGCTGCTGCTGCTGCGTTCAGTGCAGCAACCGTTCTTGATCTCGTTAGCGCGTCTTCATTACACCGACTGAGAGCCCAGTCCGGGTGAAGAGGAAGACCTCCGAAGGGGGGGGGCGATCGTAAAGAACATTCGCACCGAGTGCAGTAATCCACTCATCTCCGTGGTGCTCGGACTGAACTGCAGACTTGTATTTCGTCCTTAATTGTAGACACCTACACTACGAGTGCGATAGGTCGTCAGATAGAATCTTGTATATCTTTACGAATTATTATCTCTCACCAATTATTCAATTCATACAAAACTACGGTTAAGCTTAGCCTAGACGGTGCATGTTCTGTATCACGAATTTTGTTTAGAGTGTGTGTGTTTCATCAGTTTAACGACAGCTTATGACAACAGAGGCAGTTGCCGTCTGTGAGAAAAATTTGTTCAAGCGTATTACAGCTTTTATTTTGTTTAGAACTTTTGTGTAGGCCTATATATGCTGTATACACATAATGCAGGCCTACATATTACTTGGTTAATATAACTCAAAAGCGTTGAACTGTAACCCCAATGCCCCATATACCATGAAACAGTGTAAGAAGTAATAATAATGAAGCTAGGATAGAGCATAGAGGCGAGGTCTGTCAGAGAAACGCAATGTAATGTAGTTGACAACAGCCTATCTGAACCGAATTCTCAGGATACCAACTCTGAGTCGTTTGTATCCGATATTCCGAGTCACTTGTTACTCAGATAACTCAAAACTTACTCAGACGAGTGCAATTTATTCGCTTCTTGATCTAAAGACCGAACGATTGCATTTTCCCGTCGGGAACCAAACGCATGGAACTGAGAAGACAATAAATTTCACGCGTTCATTTTAAATAATGCAGCGCAGCATTATAGGGTGGCTTTACTGCAGGGAACCGGAAATAAGGACAAACAGTGAAGAAATAGAAGCAGGATAGGGAGCCAGCGTGGATGAATGGAAGGGCTCGTTGCAGTAAAAGCAAGACGAAAGTCCGTGATGATAAAGGAAAGCTAGATTAAATGGGAAGGCAATTCCCGGCGTTCCTAAGCAAACCTTTCCATGTTGACCTAAAAGCCTGCAGCGTATATTCACGGCAAGCAGTAAAACACACGTGTGTAACGGTCCTTGCATTCAGTCGCCATTTCAGGAAAGCAATACACGCCATAAATTATTAATATGCCTTGCAACTATGCGCGTCTCAATGCGATAGATCCTGCATAGCCCATCGAGTATACTGTTACTGTACATATACGTTGCTGTATTAGAACGACGTTATGTATAAACTTAATTATAGTTCCCTGTTGAAGTGTAGACCTAGTTCATAAGATTTGGCGATACCATCAATCATTAACGTAGACCTATAGGTTTATATTATGTCATCTATTTCTAAGCGAGTGTATTGTAGAGTGTGATGCAGTCGCACCTTATGTTTATAATTTGGTAAAGAGCATGCTCCGTTCGGTCTGTCCTTATCTGCGTGGTCTCTTGGAATCGGACTGAAACCCGCTGGACGTTGATCTCGAGACAATAAATTAAAATGACCCTCTTTAGCCTCCTACAATATTGTTGCTAATATTTCGGTCACAAATAGGAATATTTTTAAAAAAATCACAGACTGAAAGGCAATTCATATCTACGCGTAGTTTATAAATTTCACTAAAAACTATTTGAAACAGAATAAAAGTTTTCCAACTTTTAGAGAGGCCACCAACTGTTCTTTGATGATTCAGTAGGCCTAGCATAACAGTGAAATTATTAAAATTATATTCTGCACACTAAAAGGTAATATAATTTATATTTAACGGCCAAATTTGTGAAAAAGATATTTCAAGTTCAACAAAACTTGCAGCATTTTTAGCAAATCCACCTCCTGTATTCTGATGAATCAAGTAAACTGTAACGAAACAAACGTTACAAAAAATGTGCTGCAACTTTTGTTGAGTTTGAAATATCTTGATGAAATTAGGCGGTTAGGCCTATCATATACAAATATGAATTATCTTTCAGTGAGTAGAATTTCATTTACAAATTCTACTTTTGGCGAGAATACTGGCGAAAACTATTAATAGTTTTAGCACTAAAAGTTGATTAACTTCTGTTCTGCTTGAAATATTTCTGGGAGATTTTTTAATTTGACGTAAATATGAACGCCTTTCAGTCTATAAAATTTTATTTAAGAATTTCTATTTTGGATCGGCAAAGAACCTATGGGGGTCATTTCTCGGAAGAGATTAAACAACTGCCTCTAGTACTGCATAAATACACGTTGCAAAATACATAAAATACTGCATATGATATTTTAAGAAAGATTAATTAAACTGCTGACCATGAGAAATGAATCCATTCCATCGGGGGACGCAACGCTTTGGGATCTAATTAGCGCCTATTCCAATTCTGCTCGATTCTTAAATGCAGCTCTCAGGATCCAACACAATTTCAGTTGCAATATATACATGTACTAAAATGCTGGAGCTTGGTTGCAGTTGCCAGTCATGATGCAAGGTCTGTGAAATGAATATTTCGAGAGCTAAGCCGATTAAAGAAGAGTCAGCAGAAAACTGGTTGGCCTCGAAAGATAGGATTGAATTGGACATAATTGCGTGTAGCGTGTATACAGCCTGCTGTCTAAGAAACGACGGAGAGCTGATCGAAAAGAGAAAAAGAAATGTAATTATAATATAGGCCTAATTGTGAAATAAAGGCCGGCCAGGACTAATGGAAAAGAAAAGACGTGTAATGATAATATAGGTCTAATTATTGTGAAACAAAGGAGGACTAAAGGAAAAGAGAAGAAATCTCAATCAATCAATCGCAATTTGTATAGCGCCCCCTTCAAGATCTCTACTCAGAGGCGCTCCCGACCCAGGCCAAGCTGAAAAATTCAGTTTTCAATGTAATGATAATTAATCTATTCAATGATATCCAAGCTGTATACAACACCGGAACTCTGTCGTTCATGGAAGTTTTAGAACAAGAAATTAACGCTTTTGAATTTGAAATGAATTTCTAAGTTAATTTAGGCCCTTATTTTAAAATACAGCCCATAGTCGCGCCTATACATAACTAGCAGATCGGACTTTATAGACTATGACTTTATACTTTATTTGTATAGGCCTATAGTAGGTCTACCGTATACTATCCAAAGAGTAGTTGTCTGAGCAATCCATTAGTGTCACTATACGTTCTATTAAAGCATGTTCTGTAAAAGTATGTTCTTTTAAAGCATCCCTTTTTCTTCTTTCATTCGAGAACCGTCAGTGTGGCATTTCTGTTCCTGTCAATTCTAATCAAACTAAGAGGCTTTTATTGACCGCGGCCAAAAAAACTTCCGCTGGACATTTACCGCTTTATCAGACTACAGTGTGTGCGATCTGAGCATTAAGCATATACTGTATATACATGGGTATAAATGAGTTTCAGCAAGAGCTTACATACATGTGTAGACCTATTCATTTATCTATGTATGCAAACTATGCAGTGCATGCATGTATACATGGGCGGGGAGCAGATTCAGTGAGAGTAGAAGAGAGACCTATAGTGAACCTGTTTTGTTGGCCCTCGTGGAGCAACAAGACAGAGTTTGCGGCGTAATGAACGGAAATGAGATGTCAGCGACAGCAGAAATCACATACAAAGAGGGACAGATAGGGAGAGAGGGAAGGAGAGGAGAGAGACAGACAGACGGACACAGAGACAGAAAGAGGCAGAGAAGAAGGCAAAGACAAACACATACACACAGAGACAAAGAAAGAAACGGATGAACAGACAGGCAAAAGTCAGAGAGAAAAATACACAGAGAGAGAGAAGAACAGAGACAGACAGACAGACGGACAGACGGACAGACAGAGAGACAGAGACAGACGAAGGCAGCTGAGCGGAGCCATAAACGCCACTGCGACCGACGTCGTCAAGAATGCAATTACTTGTTCTCTTTGGCTTCATCACACTTTCACTCTAAATCTCTCCTACTTACTCTTTTCTAAGACGTGTACAGCAAAAGTCAGAAGAAAATGTCTTCACTGCACGATTGGGACCTATAATTATGGAGAGTGCGAGACTCATTTTGTAGAAATATTCTATTTGACCACTAGAAATCAAGTAGGCCTTATAGTCTTCGTTTTGCTTGAACGGTGGCCTATTATTATGAACATAGTACATAATAGTAGGAGGAATGAACATTGGAATCGTAATTACGTTGAAATAAACCCAGATGAGATCATATAGGCCTATCAGACTTGTTTGTCGTAATTTGACCTTGTTGTACAATGTATGTTACATGGAATGACCTACTGTATCTTTTGACCTTGCTATATGTTACAACTTACAAGGAATTGTATTGCGTTGTAATGTATTTTCGTTTAATAACATAAACTGACAAATAGCAATAAGCTTACAATTGGAGATATTATAACAAAGATTAGAAAATATATTATGTTTTGACCTTATTACAGCACTTTATTTGTTAACGTTTGTTGTGGTACACCGTTTTTGATTCATCTGAATCCTGGAGGTGTTCTCGCTAAAAGGGCTGTAACATTTGTTGCTTTTGAAATATTTTAATAAATTTGGTGGTTATATGTATATGAGAATTACCTTTAAGCCTGTAGAATTACATCAAGAGAGTTTGAGTTTCACTTTTTGTGGAAATATTAGCAAAAACTGTTAAACGTCTTTGAACCATCAAAAACAGTGGGTGACGTCACTAGAAGTTGAATAACTTTTGTTTTGTGCGAAATATTTTGGTGAAATTTGGGATTCATATGTAAATATCAATTTCCTTCCATCCTGTAATATAATATTTAAAAATTCGTACTTTTGGCCAAAATATTACCGAAAATATAAGGGGGTTACTTTATTAAGAAACACCCTGTATATTGAACCCGCGACACTTCGGAAGCAAGGCGGCGATTATCCCACTACACCAGCACGCCCAAGTGTAGGCTTGGTTATAATACATAACAGCCAAGCTTATGGTAATCGTTTAATTATTTCGCATAATAGGGTGGTAATCCAATCTCACTCGGACGGAACGATGCAACGGGTGACTGCCGCCATCTTGTAGTTGCTGCTGCTGCTCTATAGGCTGCCATAAAAAGCGCAATAAGCATCGAACTCTCTCTGCTCCGTATTATCGCCCTCGTGTGCAAGACTTGAAGGAAGATCGCTTGTTCTATGATTCAGAGCAGGACATTTTGTGCGATGGAAAATTCAATAAGCCGAAGACTATAGAGACGTCGATCAGATCGCGTCTGACTGACTGTCGTCTATATGCAGCACTTCAGTTGAGTCTTCTTCTGCCACAGCGTTACAGACCGAACAGAAGTGAATTCAATTTCAATCACTTAGAAACAATCAATCAATCAATCAGAAAAGACGGATATTTATTCAGCCGCAAATTGATCGTAATCACCAATCCGCACCATGATCCGACAAATCTGCGAAGTTTGTCTTAAAAAGAGCACAATGTCAACTAGGTGTTATTCAATCTAATAATAATACAGACTGTCTTCCAAAAATTTGCCAAATATATCTAGCCTTGCATTCATCAACAGAATTAAAATACATGTAAAGATGGTTATACCTTCGAAAGTTAACTCTAACTCTTTCTATCACTTCTTCTTTCCTCTTCATCCATCTCCCTCCCACACTGCCTCTCTTATTTCCTAATATATTGTCGGACAAATTTCGACGGCCTGAGAGATCATACTTCTTCGCTCCTTTGTCTAATATATTTGGCCTACTTCGGGTAAAATATTAAAAAGATAATAGAAGCAGTAAGAATAACCACTAATGACCTCTCACTTTCCCTTCGCTTGCTCCCCCCATGATCCCTCAACTTCATTCCATGCATCGCCTATTTAAGACTTTTCTTATCGACAGGACCCGGGTCGAAAGCGCCTTTGAGTAGAGATCTTTACAAAGGAGCTATACAAATTATTTTTATTGATTGATTGATTTATTGAATAGTCGTAATAGTCGGAATAATAATAACATATCTCTGACAGAAGTTTGAGGAATAGACATGTAGATGCCGTTCCAGACGTGTTTTCGCTCTTTTATAATGTTTTATAATGTATGTATGTATGTATGTATGTGTGTATTTCTATACCGCCTCCTACAGTCCACTACTATTCAGATTCGGTCCCAACTACAGCCCGAGGGTGTGTCGGAGTTTTACACGGCGAAGCGCTTCAGCAGTTGTGAGTGAAGGACTTGCTAAAGGTCCTTACGCGGTGGGTGGGATTCGAACCCACAACCTTTCATTTGCAAGGCGGCGACCTTCACCACTACACTACCGCGTCCCACTATAATGTTACGTACCTGAGAGTGAGGGATCATAATTATTATATAGGCCTACCTTGGGATCAACATAATAACGAAGGCAAATAACGAAGGCCTAATAACAGCAATAATAGGAAGGCTATCGAATCAATATCGACAATCTAATCGATAGGCCTGCAGTACCTCAAGAATCTGAGCATATTATCTTTGATTCTTATCGCTATAGAACCTACGACCAACGCCAGAGAATTAGCCCCTCAGACCCAACACTGCCTGAGGGCGTCTTCCGGGTATGTTGCACTCGTTCAAGTACGATAATTACAGAAAGAAGACTTTTCTTACCGTATAAGAGAAGGATGAGTCGGAGCAACGCTGACCAATACATCACATTTATAAATATCGAATGTGCGGATATCTTTAGATGATTGGCCGTCTGTCGCAGCAGCTCCGTCTATCGACCGATTTCTCTCTCTCTCCGACTCACGCATGCGCACTCGTCCACTTCCCGCGCATGCCTTCACCAGGACATTCTGACCGAGAGAGAGAGAGAGAGAGAGAGAGAGAAGGAGTGAGTGAGTGAGTGAATAAGTGAGTGAATGAATGAATGTATATACACGGTGAACGGAAAAAGCGAACGTATCTTATTGCAACGATAACTTACGTAATGATTCGTATATTTTAATGAAACTTGGAGAAACTTCAGTTCAAAGATAATGAATCAGATAATTGTAATTTTTTTAGTTATAATGTGTGTTCAAGATGTCCCGCTTAGAGCTCAACGCACCCACAAAGCCACGCTCGCCACAAACTATTTGGGGAATCGATAACAGCTTGATCAAATTCATCCCAGTAGACCTATAATTAGGCTTCTATAACCTGACGCAGTTCTCCGACAATGCCCCTTTGTCTTATAAACCGTTCTAGCAGTACTTCCCAGATTTGTGGTCTACGGGAATAAGATCTGGACTATTTGGAGCCACAGTGCAGTATAGGTAATGTAGAGGTTCGCTTTTTCCGTTCACAGTGTAGAGTGAGATATATTATATTGGTTGTAATCTGGAGTCATTGAGACATTGTGTCATTTGATTTCTCTCCTTTGTCTTTGTCTTTCTCTTCTAGTGGTTGAATTCCATTGTTTAGCTGTCTGCATTATTCTGGTAACGCACTCTTGTCGAACATGAACAGCGACATTAATGTAGCAAATGAGTTAGGCCTACTTGCGTAACTGCTGCCTTCTATATTTAATCTATTATTAGAACCATTGACTTATAACAACGTATTATTCATCATAATTATGAACTTACATGTAGTCTATGTATGCGATGAGTTTCCTATCGTACGTTATAACATGTCAGTGTTAATAGTCACACATGCACTAAAACATTCCATCATTTTGAGTGTCACGGAGAGTGGACCAGCAGAGGGCGACGCACAAGGATCCATCATCACATAGTGTGTCATATAGATGAATTTACAATCGTGCACGCACTAACGTTCATTTTAAAAATTAATTAATTGTTTGTCGGTGTATAATTGCTCTATGATTTAATAAAATATAATATAATTATATATAATACTTGAATGGAACTGAACGGAACTTATCTGAACTGAATGACTTTTATACAATGAAGTGTGATTGTTGAATTAATTAATTAATTTACTTGTGTGATAAGAAGGCAACAGCAGAAGAGTCATCGACGCGTGTCATGACTTGTTTCGCGTCAGAACCATGCAGTCGGTTGTCCTCTCTAACTGGACATCGATCGGAACATCTCGATCGGGAGCTGAGCATTGACGATGCTCTCCGGGAGTCTGCAGCCCACGGCCTGCCTCAGTCTGTTCCAGAAGAGCTGGCGACCGATTCCAGACGACGTCCATTCCAGGTACGTCTGTCTTTCCATCTGGAGCTTCAGCCGCGGAGAGAGGTTTCTCTCGTCGAGCTCTTCCAGTAGGATGAGGATGAGGTTATCCCGATCGTTTTCGAGCACACGCGTCTGGACCATGATCAGTTCGAAGTGACACCACTGAGACGAGGCGAAGGCGTTGGACACGACGAATAGGACTTTGCGACTCTGTTCAATACTCGAGATGACATTGGAAACGATGTCCTCTCCCACCTGGAAGTCTCGGTCGTGGATGCACAGCTGGAGTCCTTCTTCCGTCTCCAGGTGGTGGCGTAGCTCCGTGACGACCCATTTGGAGTCTTGTTTGCTATAGCTGACGAAGGCGTCATACTGGTGGGTACGGATGTCGTCTGCGGAGAGGGCGTCCTGGCGCTGTTGGATCTGTAACACAATTATCATTGTGCTGTGCCATCTGGACTCCATTATTCACAAGCATTTGCAATTGTTACCGTAAGTAGTTTACTCCGAAATTTGAAGCAGATAAGTAAGCAAGTGCTTGAGTAAGTAAGTTGGTATATAGGCCTATGCGTATTAATAATTAAACCAGCCGTGCATTGTGTACTGTGTGGTACATCCTGCTAAACTGTGGCTAAGACATCCTCTCATGCTAAGAAAACGAATGCAGAATCCAAACTGTTTAAAGCTGGTTTCTTTAATAATAAAATTATTCTTTGTAGATGTTTCTTTATAGCCTATAATTATTATAAAAGAATCATGGCTGTAGCCGGGACATTGTTTCGGGGTGTTTCCACACCTGAAAAACTGATAACCTTCTTTTTGATCGTTGCTCACTTTTTCTGAACCGACTATAAGTCATAAAATTCAAAACCTTTTCTTTTCGTTTTTATATTTTTTGAATCTATTCGCAATAACCATTACTGTAGCTTGCATTGTTTTATTTTACATTACTTGCATCAACTTCATTTTACATTATTTCATTTCGAAGATTGATTTACATGTACGACCAAAAAGTCGTTTTTCCCACCTATTCACTCTAAAAGCGAACTTTACCTTGTCAGTATTTCACTGGGAGGGGGGAAGAATTTAATTAAGCACCCAAAACACCCTTGTATGCCATCTTTAAAATAATTACCCTGAAGAAATTTTTGAGAATGTTCAAAATACTATAATTTTATTTAAATTCGCTATCAGCAGATGTGCCTAAGCTGTCGGAGCTGTGCGTAGGCCTGGATTAAATGATTAGCGATGAAGGAATGAAATGAAGCAACTTTTCTAAAAGTCATTTTCATTTAGCACATGATGCACTACAAACATTACATTGACTTCGCATTTCGATATATTCTTGAAAATTTAACACGAAATATTTAGAACGTTACAGATATTTGAATGACTACCTTGTACTTAAAGTACCAGTACTTCGCGTACCATCTGAAACGGTACAAAACAGACCCGATGGTCGACAATGTGGAGGCAGCAAGGGAGAAACAAAAGACGACCAGAAGGTACCAGTCCTTTGGTTCGTCTCGACATTGCTTCTTGATGTGTTTTTCAAAATACTGCAACGATCTCGCTCTCAGATTGGCCGGCTCACTGCATTGGTACCGTTTCGGGTCGCTTTTCCACATGGAGATGGCAACCTTGGTGGTAGACAACCAGCGAAGGAACCATTCCAGCTGACAGTCACAGGTGAAGGGGTTGTCCGAAAGGTCAATATATTCCAGGGTCGTCCACAGTCGCTCAGGAAGAGAGACGTCATCCAGCGTCGTTATACGGTTGCTGCCGAGAGCCAGGACCTTCAGCGTCGCCGCAAAATTCTCGAATATTCCTCTGTTGAGTTTTTGGATGGTGTTATTACTGAGCGACAGCCACTCAAGTTGCTTCAGATCTGACAGCAGGTTACCAGCCTCTTCCTCACCGATGCCCGTACATTCCATGTTCAACTTCACCAACTTTGGCAGTTGCCTGAAAGAACTTACTGAATTAAGGTATCAAAGTTATCAGGACAAAATTTGAATATAATTATTTCGCCATTTGAGTTAAAGGTCCTCAGGTGTTTAACTATATTAATGACAAATGTTTGGAGCTATAACTTTTTGAATTCATTAAATGTACAGAGTAGACTTTGCTACCTTCAGGTGCACTGAACATAGGCGGATTTCCACCTGGGGCGTTCATCATGACATGCATGCATGTCTGATTGAACATATGAAAGTAGGCTAGGCCTAAGCGTATTATTGTTATAGCTCTATACATGCTCTCTGTAGTTTTCTTCTATTTAAGAAAGAATGTATGATTATCGTACAGTCGATAAGCTTAGGTGGATACGTTGATGCAGGGGCTTCTATCCCTATACCAAGCGGGCGCAAGTGCGTCCATTGGAAAATAAGGAGGGAACATTTTATAATGCATAATTTTCATAAATAGGGAGGAAGACTGGTCAGATGGGATGGAAGCATATTTTTGAGGGGGGAAATGGAAAGTCACGAGTTTTTTTAGCCCGGCTGCGTGGGGAGATAGAAGCCCTTGCGTTGATGCGAACAGAAGTCTTCGAGATCGTAGGCCTACAGATTTTCTCCCTAGTATAAGCCTACATATCAGGTAGGCCTACATGGGGTATTACATTTTTAGTGCGTAAAGTATTAATCACGTTTAATTTAATACATAAGAATGTGCAGAAATGGATGCTATACACCTACCTAAGAGTCAAAATTATATTTCATGCGAAATAATTGTTACGATAAACATTAAGGGGTTACTACATTCTCTTCATTTCTGTCAACAATATATAGACTAATATGAAAATAGTGTGGCGGAAATTGGGCGCCCTCCCTTGCTGTGGCCTGGCTCCCCATTTTCGCTAGGAATATTCGAAATTGCAGCTATTATTTTGGTGAGGCCTATTGCTTGTGTATTCAGTATAATGTGGGGCTTTCTCTCCCGCGACCGCGCGTTTGCAGTGAAGATAGGGTTGCTCTATCACGGCGGCGCGATTTAGCGTGCAGCCAATCGCGTGCCGGCTCACATGAATAATTAAGCCTGTAGAAATACATGGGAATAATTCGAGGGTTTCACGAAATGTGAGCAGCTCACATCAGCCTAGCAGTGATTGGTCAGCCAATCGCGTGCCGGCTCACATGAATAATTAAGCCTGTAGAAATACATGGGGATAATTCGAGGGTTACACGAAATGTGAGCAGCTCACATGTGAGCGGCTCACATGTGATCTCGCGGGCAAAAGGACAATGTAGTCACGTGGTAACGCTGAGCGGCTCACACATTTTCTTATATAAAGGGTTAGTTTGCAATGTATAAGGGACTCGAACTATTGAAAGGCTGAGGCAGGGTTTGCCTTCGCAACGTTACAGCGATAGCCTAGTTCGACGATTGTTGAGGCAGTTTGATGCCGTTTTGAGTTGATATTTGATAGCAATAAAGCAGTAATTGATCTGACAACGGAAGAAACGAGTTCTCTGTCTGAAATTGTAAATCACATCAACAATAATTCATTTCCTGCTCTCCACCTCTGTGAACTGACTGTTGCCGAAGCCCTAAGCCAGCCTGGTTAGGCCTTATTCTCGCGGGACATTCCTTTTCCACCGGCCAAGTGGACAGAAACGCAATACTATTAATACGGATTTCTACTGCGCTTAATAAGCCGCCTTTGCACCGTTAGCCCCACTGTATAGGCCTAATACATAACGAAAAAACTGTGATTATAATTGTGGTTTTTAATACTGCCGTGCAGCGTCGCTGTGATTTGCTTTGTGCTTATTTGACAGATCTTTTCTGTGGTCTATTTCCGCTCAATTAGGACACTGTTAAATGTTACAAAGTCTAAAATAATATTATTTGTCGTGAATTAATTTAAGTGTCTAATCATCTAATGATTTTAATCAAATCGTATACTATTCAATTTGAATGTACAATGTAGCGATTATTAGATAATAACATTAACAGTTTTAGTTCTGGTAGCCTATAATAGGCCTACGCCTAATGTCTATAAGACGCAACATGGATTGTCATTCGTATTTAATACGTAATCTATATATAGGCTATGTTTACATTCGCAGAACTATAGCCAGATGCTGAGTCTATTTGGGGTGTGTAATAATTATAGGAAGTGCAGAGACATCTTTGAAGACAAAACAGAAATAGATGCACATGGGCTTCAGCTATGCACCGGATGTCTTCGTTCTATAGCCTACAGCACTGTACATCCACAGTACACCAAGTGCAGCTTAACAATTGAGAAGCATTGATCGAAAAAGGCGAACACTCTATAGCAGAGGCTTAAATTTAGTATAATATACTAAACTTTAAATATTATTTAAGATGACACTCACCATATTCGTCATAAGCACTGTATCCTCACGTTTCATACTATAAAATGCGGCTATCCATTGTATCCAACCGTCAGCTTTCCTTCCGATTATGCTCTTGTCAGGTGAAGTGGTTTCTGGATATCTTTGTGTTGATAGGTAGAGAAAATATACCACAAACATACATTCACAATAATTTATATCAAATATATACGTAGACATACATACACACATATATGCATATATACATACATACAATGTCATGCATAGGCTACATACATACATACATACAAATATACATACATACATAGTTACATACATACATACTCCTACAATCATACCTTCTTTCGTTAGGCGGTGTTAAATATCAAGGTGATGAATGGATGGGCGTTTTGCGCGGCTGCCAACTTTTAAATTCGATTCCTGCAATAACTTATGATCATACTTTTATATGCTATACTTGTAAGCACACTGTCAGTGTTAATGTCAATAATCGAAGGTTATTAAGTAAGCCCTGTGTAAGCAACGCAGCGGTCAGTCAACCGAACGCGAATCACAGACAAACAGACGGACAAACACACACACACACGGACAAGTAGGCCTGCGGTGGATAGGATTTTCTTAGTTAAGTCCGCCGCAGTAACTGAATTGAAATGGATGCCACCCTTGCAATCCATTGAGTGGTTGTCAACAAGAAGTCTCATGATCGAGTTAGAAGGCCTTATTACATAGGCACAACACACACGTCGTCTCAAAATCAGGATCATACTGTCGCCATTGATACGATGCCTTCTAATCATCCGCCGTCTTACCGTCAGTAGAATAGAAGGCAGGAGATAATTTGGTTAGTAGGCCTATGCTACAGTTTTGCATTTTGCACAATTGCAGTTTGAACACCAGAGAACATTATTTTCATGAAGACGTGAAATTCGAAATTTGTCAGACGCAAGATGGCGGCATCTTTTAAAATGGCTTTCAGAGGCTGAATTTTCTTCAGCAGTTGTCAAGTGATAAGTCTAGCATTGGATACGAAATGGCGCGAAGTGCAGACGAACCGGGTTCAATATCGGAGTCAGGAACTAACGCCCTCAGGAAGACTCATCCTTCATTCACTAGACTGCACTGCAAATCGAAATGTAGCCTATAGATTGCATGGCGATGCATGCGGCGCCCTGCTGGGCTGCCATAGGTTAAATTCGACTCCTGTAATAACCTGTATCACGCATTCTACTATGTTTGTAAGCATAATTCGGTGTGTCATTGTGAGTATTAATATATATAAAATGATTCAAATTATGATTTTACTCAAATTAAGGTCAGCATCAACATGAGACATGGAATGAGGTTGGTTTATTATACAAAGCAATAAACTTATAGAAATAAAAGCAGAATCTGTTGTACTTTTCCCACGAATCTGTTTTCGTTCCTTCATGTGAGGAGTGGTAGTGTAGTGAGATAGTCTAAGTTTCGTGACCAGAACCTGGAGCAAGTCCTTCACTCACAATTCGGCCTGTTGACTCCGACAAACCCCAGGGCAGTAGTCGGGAGCGCCTCTGAATTGTAGGCTCTGGTAGAAATATATGAATAAATAAAGTCAATAATTGGCCTAAGCAGCACGCTCTGTTGCATTGATGCCGTCAACGGAAAGGTCATCTCGTGTAAGGAATAAGGTGCTAAGAGCAATTTCGACGCTCAACTGTAATCTCTCGGTCAGCGGCGAAGTCCAGCTGAAGACAGAAATTACATCAGATGCAATAATATTATAACAAGAATAAGCGTACAGATTGCAGAACATACAACAAAATAATCATTATGTTTAAATTCAGAGTAAGGCATGTGGAAAAGAGGCGAAGTCCAGCTGAAGACAGAAATTACAGCCTAGCTTTCTGCCATGAAAGAAAATAGACCGTAGCCGAGTAGAAGAAGAAGGCGTATCAACAACAATCCGACCATCGTTTTGGAACAAGAATGCCGCTTAATTAAATGATTCTATTCATCCATTTAAGATTGTCTGTTTAGCTAAGTTACTAATTAAGCAACTAGTCAAGACGCACAAATAATGTCAAGAGCAATCTGAAAATAAGAAGCAACTTCAACATAGCATATTAATTATCCATTACTGCATTAATAGGCCTGTTATACCTTCATATTACAGTTGGCCCTATTCTCAGGGTTATTATCCCTTCAGTGCTTCCTTGTTATACCAGCAGTGAAGCTCTGTACTTTTACAAATGTACAATGTAAATTTGCTGATGTTGTTGGATAACAATAAGTGATTGATTGATTGCTGTTTCTTTTCTTGTCCTCTTTTCCATATGCCTTAATCTGAATCTAAACATAACGATTATTTAGTTGTATGTTCTGTAATCTATAAGCTTATTCTTGTTATATTGCATCTGATGTTTCCATAGCTTAGTGCGTTTGAAGGCGGTTAAATATAGTATACACACATTTACTTACATGACATTGTATAGGTCTACTTACCAAAGTAATCGTAATCGTAAACTCGACACTTCTAAAGTGCTCTGTGAAACTAAGCGCTGGGCACCAGCTAATTCACGAGCGCTGCGTAAAGTCAAGAGGGTAGTCAATGAGAACAGTAGGCTAAGCATGCAGGAGTGTCACATCCAGGCTATACAAAGCGCTCCCTATATATTAAAGGTTAAAGCTCCGTACATGGAGCTGAACTAAGTCAGAATTTCACTTCCTATATTACAGAATGTGCCACATATAGATTCGTGCATTAAATGTGCTTCAGCTTTCTCATTATAGCAATACTGGAAAGTATTCATCTTCCCCTCAAGGACGATGCAGGCAATTGCTGTAAGCCCCAAAGCACAGTAAGCAATGCACAGGAGAGATTTATGTAGGCCTAATCCTTCAGGCTAAAAGAGTCATCCATTACTGCTACAGAAAATAGACAGCCATATAATAAGCGGTGCTTTGGTAACGTGAGCATTTACCGACTGTGCTCAAAATATGAGATCGCGTGGGTCATTTGCTTGCAATTGAAAGTTATTTTGATCAACACGGAGATTATAAACGTGCAAAGTACTAACGACAACCTTTTGAATATATAAATTGCAAGGTAGGTCAAAACTCAAAATGTAAATTCTGCCATTTCAATGTTAACCTATCTGAACGGCTAAAATGTATCACTTTCAAATGTGTTTTCCCTGTAGACATTACTGCTAGCTCCTCGGAGTGTCACACATATCAATCCGTCTAAAACTGTTTACGAATGACGGATTGATATTTGACACACAGAGACATCAAATATAGCCACCCATTACAGACTAATTCCGCTAATGCCGTGAACAAAAACACGGTACAGGGTCTCTGTCCATTCGACGACTCTGTACGCGTCTATAGTTCTCCCTGCGGTCTCAGAGTCACCATGCAGTCTGCAATCATCGCATTGCATGACATGACAAGATCTAGACCTACATGATTGTAGGCAACAAGGCGAACGAACTTTGGGGAAATTGCTGGCATTACTTAATACTTATACAGAACGGTGTAGCGTCAAGCCTCTAACAGTTGGTTCTAATCGTACACGTAATTCGAAATTTCTATAGCGCCCACGGGTGCTTGAGCATTAAATTCGATGCCATCGCTTGGTAGAACATTGCAGAGGATCCGGTACAAGTACCAGTCTGTTGTACTTGAGATGTTGTGCATTTTCTCCATGATTGCTTTTCTGTGGTCGTCACCATCTTTTCTACACCGGTGTATTTCTTCCTAGTGCCATTGATTGACAGACATTATAGCGGGACGCTTAATAAATTAACATAACATAACATAACATGAGCTTTTATTGATCCATCCAAGAACAAGCATAACACAAGATCGTGATATACATAT
>JAQFXW010000546.1:0-18213 GCA_034693945.1 Dendrobaena attemsi
CATCATCACCATCATCACCATCATCATCATCATCACCACCATCATCATCGTCATCATCATAATCACCACCATCACCCTCACCACCATCATCATCATTATTATTATCATAACCGTAAGATCTGTGAGCACTGTTACGTGGACGTAGAAGATACGTTAGTGTAAATTCTCTAAACGTAAGTTAGTAAGTGCCGCAATTTCAAAACTAAAACTTGTAATGGCCAAATCGTCGCGGAAAAGAAGTTGGCCTCTTCCAGAATTCCTTTGTCCGAAAATATTTTTGACTAATCCTGAATGATTGAAGAGTCATCTTATGCTAAGCTATATGACATTGGACAATGTTGCTGTACTTGCTATCCGCCTACAAGGTATTCATACCACGCTCTGCATTCGCCTTTGAATAGACGTTCCTTGATGGGCGTCATGCAAATTATCGAAATGAATGAACATTGCTCGGTTCAAATTCGACAACTGGAAGAAACTAGAACACGTCTGATGAAACTCCTTTCAAGCAGCCACCATCAGCCGGCATTGACAAAATGGCTTCGTTATACTGTGCGAATAGAATGCTACTAACGACCGTTCTTGTGCAGATGAAAGACTTAGACCTCTACTTGAGCGGCAAATTCAGCAGCAGTTAAACATCTTGATTATCGAATGCAAGATGTTTAGGCCTCTACTACTCAAGAGAACAGATTTTCTGCTTCACACTTTGCAGAATTGTGAATATACCATTGCACACTTTTAGCCATTTCTTCGTCGGTGATTGCTCATGCTTTGATGATCTGGGTTACTGTGCGTTGAAATTGTTATGTGTAGGGGCGACCCTGTCAGAAACACAACGTTGGTCCTTTTGGGTTTACCCTTTTACATTCCAGAATATCCTGACAAATCTATATGAAGCTGTATTTGTATTTGATGGTGATCAACAAAGCTACTGTAATTTAATTGAATGATCGACTGCTCATCATTGTCATCATCGGGGAAAGAAAATCTACTCTTACAATTTTTTGTCTCCGTTGTTACAGTCGTAGATTAAATCGTAATAGAAGCGCCTAACTGTATATGCACAATGACACGTGGATGCAGAAGGCAGCATTAGTGACTGTGGTTCTTTCGACTGAAACACAGGAAGCTCTAGCTGGCACTGCTCCAGCTGCTGCTGCTGCTGCAGATGATTGTGGCTATGGTTATCAAGATAATTGTGATGAACGAGTTGTGGCCCAATAGGACATTCACACGGAGCTGTGATCGCTGATTCATACGTTAATCATCTATTCACTGGCATTGGGTCCGTCGTAAGAAATGCTCTAATTATAGCATAGCATGTGTAAGTATAGAGATTGAGTGTACAAGGGTTTCTTCTGGGTGACTTTTGGCAAGTGAGAAGAATCATAATTTTACTATAGAAAAGATAGATGTAAGATCTAGCATACAGCTAATACGCCTATAGTGTACCGAGATGTTCAAACGTTACGTAGAACATATTGAGTGCGCGCTTTGGTCATTGTAAAGTAATCCTAGTTACTAAACACTTTTTTGATTAGTTAAAACCGTATAAACGGGATCAGATTTGGCGAATGCAGATATTTACCTGGATGCTATCAATTTACTAGGGTTAAGCTTACTAATAATATTTTAATTAAAAAATAATATAATGCATGTTTTCAAAGGATGCTTATCTTTCTAAATATTAGAGAATTAAACCTAGACTTCTGCGAATTTGCACTAGGGATCAATTGCAATTTGTAATCAGCAAACATTAGAAAGACGTATAGGCTATAGTATAGCCTACTATAGGTGCTAACAGAAAGAGATGGGCTTAGACGAATGACCAGCGCAGAGTAGCCTGATATCCCGCGAGATATCTATGCTGACTAACTATCTATGGTATCTTTGGCATTTTTAGAAACTTTAAAAGGCAGATTTTCTTAAGACGTTGTTCCCTGGTCACAGTTAGATGTCTTTTCAACGGATATCATTAAACCAATTGGAAGATAATTGAGTCGACTCTAGAGAGAAAAGATGCGAGAATTCTGACGTGTTAACGTTGGTCTGTCATGTAAAGGGACGAAAAATTACTGGGAAATAGTTTTCGACGACGATCGAGGTGATTCATTGTGTTCAAAATAAACAAACACTATAAGCTGAGGCAAAGTTAATTGGCGTGATAGAGAACATTGCACCTCATGTGAGTCATGACCATACGGGCAAGCAACTATCAAGCGTTTGTCGTGACAACACGATCTTTTCATTCTGATTTATTGCGACTCATTTGCGACAACTGTGCCATAAATACTAGGTCTGTATGAAAAACGATTGCAGATTTAAGTAATCGTCTCATCAAGTTCAGTTTTCTCGACTGCTTCATCTTCATTAAAAGAACGACTGGATAAGTAAAATTGCGCTGTGGTTCGGTTGGTAATTCGGGACTTAAAGCCCTGCACTGGCTTCCTTCTCAATCAATATAAAATACCGCAATAGGCCTAAACTGTCGAGAAGGCGATGGTAAAAGACTACAATTTTACCGAATGTGTATTTCGTTTGCGGGTAGGCCCCCGGTGCATGCAATTATTTGAGTCTATCCGCATTCTCTCTTTGTCTGTGTCGTCTCTGTCTGTCTGTCTGTCTCTCCATATAAATATATTTCTTGGTAGCTCTTTCTCTCCTTCTCAATCTGTCTATTTTCTCTCCATCTCTTCATTCGTATAAAATGCTGTTGCTGTCGATTATCTGCACCGAATGTATTGACGTTTTGTTAAGCCTCAGATTTTCTCTTCCACTCGCCTTAGCATAGTTGCTCTCTGCAGAGGAGGATATCTGGAGGAGCAGCGTTGCCATTGAGTCGATCGACTCGACGTTTTACTCTTCCGTCGAAGTGCTCGCAATATACGGCACCGACCCCCTGCTGCTGCTGCTACTGCTGCTGCTGCTGCTGTAGCAAGACGGTCGATAACGAAGATGACGACGACGACGATGGCTTTGTTTGCTGCTCATGTCGTTGAGTTTGTTTTCGACTGCTGGACGATGACGATTTAGTGAGTCCCACGGGTCCACCTAAGTACTAAGCAGAGGTCAACGATGTACACTTCCGCCTCCACGCAGTGGGACTAACGGTCCTCTGTTCCGACATGAATGCAGCATCAGTTCATCGTGAGTTCAAGACGAGTTCAGCATGTGTTCAGCATGAGCTCGTTCTGGTGATGATCGACGCTTTCGTGTTGTACAGGGACAGATGCAGCATCCCATCTCAAACATGCTCGAACTCGTGTACTGTACCATGCAAACATGTTGAAGTACGTTGCTTCAAAACACTTTTAGATGTATTCATCAAGCATTGACAACCAAAAGATGCCAGGTAGGCTTAAACAATATGCTAAAGTATGGTGCTGCTGCTGGGTGACCCAAATTCTACAGCCAACAATGCATTGGGTCGATCCATTGCATTCGTCGTTTTGTATCTGAATATACTTCTCCGAATCAGACGGCGTCGACGTAACCACATTCTACGAAGGAGCTACATAACCTTAACCGAATGCATTAAACCTCATTTGCGAATAAACTGAACATGTTCGTCGACTCATTCTCAAAGTAGTCTATGTTATCAGGACCAGCAAACTACGAGGAACATTAACACCAAGAGCAGAAACATTACCAGAACCACTAACACGCTATCACCAGCACAACGGTGCTGTCCTGTCCTGTCCTTCAGCGTCAGTAGCAGCACCATTAACATCGCCATCTCGAGAAGCATCAGCAATAGCAGCAGCAAAATCAGCAGCAGCTCCGGCATCAGGAGATTTAGCAGTTTCAGCAGCACCATCAGCAGCAGCACCATCATCAGTACCATCATCAGCAGCACCATCATCAGCAGCACCATCATCAGTACCATCAGCAGCAACACCATCATCAGCAGCACCATCATCAGCAGCACCATCATCATCAGCACCATCATCAGCATCATCATCAGCACCATCAGCAGAACCATCATCATTAGCACCATCAGCAGCATCGGCAGCACGGACGCTGGAAGGAGTATGGAGCGAAGGCGTCTGGAGACAGCAGACATGATGGCGATGTTCGAAGAGAGAGAAGAAGCGGAGAGTGGAGCCGTCAGAGATGAGCACTTACAACCTGCACTGACTGCAAAGAGACGGATCGAATTGCAGCAGCAGCAGCGAACGCTCGATGTCTGACTAAATGAACAGAAACGATGCTTTTTATGCTACTTTCTCAGCCGCTGCTTCTGCTTCTGCTGCAGAGATTTAGCGGGTGCTGCATCCGTCTGTCTATTTGACTGGAAAAGCATCAAAAACATTGCATCTCTGCTTTCCCCGCCTTGTCTAGAAATAACGAGAATGGCAAAAACTGAGTTCTGAGTTTACATGTTTACTTCAATCTTCCGACATTCCAACAGACTTCAGAGGCAGACATAATGATTTGTAAATATAAATAGAACTGTATTTAAGCTAATTTAAAATATTTTGTAAGCCTTGAAGCGACGCTTCTCAATCTGTCGAAACTCATGGAATAAGGATCACTACTAAAATTAAATAGTTTTCACGATCAGCATCACCATTTCACCATCATCAGGCCACCATTGTGTGCCATTTGCAACTATGGTGACTTACGATCATAATAAAAGTTTTTAAAATGCTGTAATTATTATCACTAATAAATATAAATATTTCATTTCATTATCACCTTTATTCTGCCATAATGCCTTCTATATACAATCACTGAAATGAAGAGAATTATTTTATTTTAGAAATGGCGAGATTTATTTGTGTCAATATTTGTTTTTATTTGAAAACAATGTAAATTTTAGGCCTTGCTTGAGGACTAGCAGGCATACGAGATTGCTATAGCATCAGCCGTTGAGAATCGTTGATGTAAGAAGCAATGCGGGATGCATGCATGGCGTAACATTTATATTTCATGCCATTTATCAATGACATGTCTCTTCGATCTCGCAGTATACAGCAAGTCACATCAAAAGCAGACGACGTTTTCACTGATGTTGGAAGAACAAAGAACCCACTCGCTTACATCCAGTTCCAAGGACGATCCCATCTCAGCATGAGCTATGACAGCATCTTTGGGGAAGTATACTTAAAGGCCTAAATGGAAGAAACGAAATGTGAATAGAGAGATAAACTTAGTCTGATTCAATGAACAGGTTAACTTTATCGCATCATGTAGTTGGCATAAAAGATCGGTGCAAATTGAAGTTAGTATTGAATCTCATTAGATCAAATTTTAATTGAGGCTGCATTAAATGAGTTATTTTTTGTTCTTGTTATTTTCAACAAATCTAGTCAGTTCTTAGGCCTACAGGATTATGCTAGGCGCCGCTGAATATCACCAACTGTTCAAGACGGAGTCGTAAGATACTCGATTAAATGATTTAGGCTTCATGTTTATTAAAAAGTTGACAGATCTAGTCTTTGCGTAGATCACTCGTAAAAAATCATAGAGACAGTAATTCAAAGCCTTAGGTTTCCTTCGTCAGACCTACTAGAAACTTTACAGAATAATTACTCAGAGGTGAAACTACTTATTGTAAGTGTGTCTTGAATCTATAGGCTTAGCACCGGACCACAGTCAGAGCTGGAGTCGGGAGCACCTCTGCGTAGTAGCTTGAAGAGGATAACTCACCACGTATGAATCTGAAGGCGTTGTAAAATTACACGATATATAATTATATAGGCTACTAAAAGAATTACAAGCGACTCTTACGCCATTGCCAACTCAACTACGATGAGTACACTGACGGCACAGTGTCAGTAGGAAGATGAGACTAATTCTGAAGCCAAGAATATGAGGTCGCTAACACTTCATATCCATGGCTGCCCGGGTTAGCTTAAAGGACTGCTCTTCTTTTTATGTTTTCTTCCTCTTCCGCATTTTGCGCAACTATACCGGGTGTAGATAATAAAAGGGAGGAGCAAAGGCTAAGTCAACATCGTCAGAGCGTAGTGAAACAAAAGTGTCTTTCGACTCATCGCGTGTTCTAAATAACAACTTAACCTAGAAGTTGGCCTATTATACAGATGCGGCTTAATGCACGACTAAATCGAGAGCGGATGCAGAGACGCATAGAGAGAACTAGAATAAACAAAGATTGTGCAATAGAATGAAGGACAGAACGAATCATTGAAAAAGTATAGGGCGAAAGACATACGGAGACAGAGACAGAGACAGAGGGGGGAAAAAGAGACAAAGAGAGATAGGACAGACCAATAGAAAAGGAAGTAGAGACGAGACAATTAAAATACACTTTTTTCGTTGGAGTACATCTTCAGAGCAGATCGTCTGCTGTGACAGTGACGAATTCGTAGACGCGTATACAGAGAGCGATGTTTATACACAGAACAAAGAGATATATTTCCCGGAGAGGAGGAGGTTGGTTCCAAGTAATTGAATTCTCACAACACACATGTGCAAATGACATATATCTCATTTGTGATAAAACAGCAGACATAACAATACAGTGGAAGATTATCGCAACCTAATTGTTTTTGAACATTTCTAGAGCGTCTTGAGCAGTGATCAGTTCCGAATTGCTCAGTGATGTCTAGTGTGAGCTGTCAGTTGTACTCATGCAGAGCGGAAGAATATTATGAATGCACAGTTACATATTCTTGTATAAACTCGAATCATACACATTGGGAGTAATTGAGCACTTGTCCGGTCCAGATCTCATTCAGAGTCGATCTCATTCGGAGCTCGGGATTTGAAGTTGAGCAACATAATAGAGTTCGATATGCAATGAAGATAATGGGAAACTTAAATCCACCAATTTCATGGGTCTTTTATATTAAACTATATTCACAACCGATGTCTCTCATCGTATTAGAATCTCATTATGGGGTCTATATGCATGAGACAGAATGACATAATACTTATATGTAATGTGAATACATTGCACATGCGTGTATAATCGGGCCTTGTATTAGTTTTGTGGGACTGGCGCTTATCGATACATTGACTCACAGAATTTGACAGCAGAGCAACATTTAATACAACAGTTACAACACTCTACGCCGTAGGCCCTATACTTAATTGCCAATATAAATTAATGTGTTTGGCTGAAGCTGAAACACGCTTAACCAATTTCTTGACCCGACGGCAACGGCCTCTGATGTCATAAGCTGTCTTTAAACTGACGAAACACACACACACCCTTGACCAGAGAGGGGTCAATTCAAGTCTGAAGTATATGACGATGTTGACTAACTACCCAGAATATGCGTACTTACTTCTGCTGCATGAGGGAGTGTGTTGACCAAGTGTTCTGAGCCAGAGTTGTCATCTTCACCCCAGTGAAGGTGAATCTGCTCCAAGACGTAATTGTGATCTCTACACGGACCACCTGTTATATCTGCAGTCAGAACAGAACAATCATTATTATTGGCATAGTTTATTTCCGAGCAACGGCATTCATTTTGTGTTCAATGAAGCCTCACAAGGCTTAAGTTGACTAAAGTTAGTCCGAATCGAATGCTTAACAAGACTAAGCAAGGTACTTTTTTTGGATCAACTAGAACTAAACTTATTAAACAATTTTCTGCTCTACCAGTTACTTTTTATTGTTGAAGACTTTGTTCATCCAAATGGAGTACGTTAACAAGAATAAGCAAGATTATTACTTTTGAATCAAGTAAAACGATATAAACTTAAAATTAAAATTAGACTGTAGTATCATATACCTACTTAATCTAAGCTAGACTTGATCGTAGGTCTAACCAGGCCACGAGTTTCGAGAAAAATAATATAGACGCAAATTCGTTCACTACAAAGCCAGAATCAACACGAGCAAATCTGAAGAGATCCATGCTTCATGCTTGATTTGAATACAACACGAAAATGTCATCATTGACAATAGTCGAGTAGACCAAGCGACCCCAGACCTGACAAAACCATATACTAATCTAACAAAACGGCATGGGCAATTGGGCATGGCAGATACTTTTGCAGGACGGATCAAAACACAATGGTCTTGGTTGAAATTGTAACTTAAAGGTTTTCACATGTACATATCGGAGCCACTATACAGTGTCACAATTAAAGTGACACTTTTTCTGCTTTGCGATATATTTGTTAATTCTAAATAAAACTCTATACAATTTTAGAGCATGAAGTGAACGCGTGATCAATCATGTATTCTGAAAATTTTATCAAATACTATAATTATAGGCCTATAATTATAATTATGTCTGTAATCATACTGCGCTTGTCAATACGAATATAATAATAAAGAATAAGAATAAATGAACAGAGTCCGAAGTTATGCACATTCAAATCTGGACAAAGAAAACTTGAAGTCCAACATGTAAAAAATAGGAAATTATTTCTTCAATGATTTACATATTAAGAAACATGACGTCATATTTCTGTCATCCGTGTAAGGGGACAATATTAAAAATGGTTTCAGAAACGGTGGTTTGGGTTTGATAAAAGTTTAAAGCAAGAAAAACATTATCGTGACGTTTTGTTCAATGAACATTTGCTGCCTGCTATTAAAGAATTGTCGGGCAGTGAATTTGTCATATTCCAGCAGAACAGTGATCCTGCTCATCGAGCTATAGAAATTGTTGATCTGCTGTCAAGAGAAACTCCAGACTTTACTAGTCTTCACCAAGTCTTCCCTCCTCCCAATAGCCCTGATTTCAATCCACTGGACTACAAGATATGGAGCGTCCTTCAAGAACGTTTTTATCCAACTTGCATAGACCACGTGACGTTCAGCGAATTGTGGAAGAATGGATTCGTTTTGATCAAATGATTGTTGACGATGCTATCAAAGAATGGTGAAAGCGCCCCAGGGCATGCATTAGAGCTAATGGTGGGCATTTTGAACATCAGTTTTGAAGAATAACAATTGGCTCAAATTACTAATTTCCTATCTTTTACATGGAAACTTCAAATTTTCTTCCGACTCTGTTCATAGAATTTGATAAGATTTTCGGAAAACATTGATAATGTATCCCTCTTTTACGCTCTAAAATTGTATAGAGTTTTATTTAGAATTAGCAAATATATTGCAAAAATAAAGAAGGGTGTCACTTCAATTTGGACACCGTGTATATACACAATTGTGACAACTATGTCATAATTATCAAGGAGACCGACATGGCATGCTGTATAGGTGCAGTGGTGCTTGGAATCATGGGATAGTCGTCGCCTTGCGCCCGAATGGTTGTGGGTTCGATTCAGATCCAAGCCGCTGCGTAGAGACCCTAAGCAAGCGCCTCACTCACAATTGCTCGAGTCGCCTCGGCGTGTAAACTCCGACACACCTACGGGCTGTAGTCGGGACTGCCTCTGAGTAAAAGTACATTTGAAAAGGCGGTATAAAAATAATGAATACAATTAAATAAATAAATAAATTCAATTAGAAGTTAAATTTGTCAGTTTCACTTTGTATAAATATATCATCAATAGGCCTAACATTAGTGAATTAGAAATAGTGGTTTAAACACTGTTGCCAACTTCCATGGGGTATTTGTCCTCTTTTGCCTCTACGTGCGGGTGCCAGTGCCGCACGAGATCAAACTGGACCGCCATAGTAGGTCAGACCAGACTCAAAAAGACCAGAGTGACGTAATACTATACTGACACGAGTGTGAATTGATGACGTTGATACGTGCTGTGTTTCCGGTGTTGACGAGGCACATGGCCTCCCTGACGGGAACGGAGGGTGAGCTCTCCTCCTCGTCATCCTCTGTGACCCCCTCTGACCGATAGCAGATCTGCAGCGGGTGGTTCCACAGGTCCGGGTCGTAGGTCACTTCCTCTGTGAAGATGTCTATGGGCGATTGATTACCGCCCGACGCTGACGGGTAGTAGACCCACCATGTCTCAGGACCTACAAGCAACGACGCAAAGATGCCAACGTATAGACCCTATAGCAGCATCAGCAGCCGTCACGGTTCGAAGCGCCTGTGACTCATACGAGGTCATTTTGAGGGTGACCGGCTGTACATCGATGCTCTCCAACGCACTCTCGTTTGTCTATAGTTTCATCGGCCCCAGTAGCACTCTCTCTGTATCTATCTGTCTATGTCTGTCTGTCTCTGTCTGTCTGTCTTTGTCTCTGTCTCTGTCGGTCTCTGTCAATCTGTCTCTGTCGGTCTCTGTCAATCTGTCTCTCTGGCTCTGTCTCTGTCTGTCTCTGTCTCTGTCTCTATCGGTCTCTATCAGTCTGTCTCTCTGTCTCTGTCTCTCTCTCTCTCTTGGCGCCGCTTATACGTCAACGAATAGTAGCAGACGATAACGATACGAAGCGGTAAAACAATGAGGGCAATGAATGAAGAGTTGGAAGACTGGAAAAGAGAGAATGAGGAGACGAAATGAAAGAAGAATGGCGGGAGCAAAATATTTAATTACAAAAGGAAAGAATAATTGGGATGGAGAATAGGCCAGAAGAAGAGTATGAAACAATGTAGAAATCTAGAAGAAACAATGAAAGAAACACTAAGCGAGAAATGAAGAAACAACAAAGAACACGTGACACAATGAATAAAGCTAAAAGGAAGAAAGGAGAGGAGGGAACGAACGAAGGAGGCAGGAATCAGATAGGAAGAAGCAAGAAGAGTATAAAGAAGTGCAAGTACGATTCAGAAGAAATAACAAGAACAAGACATAATTATAAGTATATGGAGAGAGTAACAGAGAAAATGTCTCAAAAGCATCAGGAACTTAATAGTTGAAACGCAAATTCATTACTCATATAATAGGCTACACATTATACAATATAATGCATAAAGTATCATACAAATCAATGAAGTCCTATAATTAGATGGAGAACCAGAATATAGTAGACATATAAAATATATAAGGTTCGTTTTCCCGCTTGGATCCAGCTGCAGAAACCTGTGCTTTTCATTATTGTTGTAAAGCGCTTGAAAGAGTGTTCTACTTATGGATGCAGCAGAGCCCTATAGATCACATCTGCCTGCCATATAATCACAATACATCAGTGTTCTCACAAAACACAATTGACCCTCTGTGAATAGAGAGTCACAGCAAATCCCAATATAGACTTCCAACCGACAAGAATTAAGGTTTTAGTGAAAGTAGTTCCCTACTTTGTCAGAGAAAATGATGTCATAGAACATAGTCAAGAAAAAGTTAGATACAAAAGAAAGAGGAGAATGAGCTGTGTGCCGGAGATAGCTGAAGAAAGCGGTTAATTTGTCAATGTCGTCTTCAGAACGCTCCTTGATAGGCATACTCGTCAATTGCTCCATGTGAAGCGTGTCGAGCAGCAAAAGCAGCGCCGCAAACAGAAGAAGAAAAAGTATTCCGTGACTCTTGACCTCATTGATGCATCAAAAGATGACGTGACGATGTGCATAGTCTACCAGAGGTCCGCAATACAATACTAAATGAAGAACTGACTCGTGGCGGATTCCATAAGCTTATATCAAGTTTTGAACATAAATTAATTATCTATGGAATTTTTATTCTAATGAGTGAAGTCCCTGCTATAGTTTGGCCCAGAAACGTTTTTCCTATATATACTTGGTAAGCCCAAGAGCTGGAACTACCTTTTACGTCTGATTTAGCAGAATAACAAACAATTAGTTCAATTCGGAATTTCACACACGGCCATACGATAGGCGGCAGAACAACTGCAACCTACAGCAGAGCCGAACACTTGCGAGTGAAGGACTTAATCAAGATACACACGAAGTGCTTGAGTTAGAATTGAATTTGCGGCGCTCCGTTTGCAGGACACAAAACATTTCACTATACCACCAGTGGTACATCACGCTCCTCAGATTCATCCTCCCTGCAGCCATCGACCTCAATCTTGTCGTCCTTCAGACCATCATGATCTTTCTGTAAGGATTGCTAGCGAGTCCCATCTCAGCCGACTCCGCCGGTTTTTCTGGATATTAGACAGTCTTTCAAATTTCAAGTAGGACCTATTGTCCAATAAACATATTACACAAAGCGCATTACTTACAGCTAAAGAATATATTTCTACCAGTTTGGAATCGCTACAGAAAGCCGACTAACAGTTTTCTGTTCAGTCTTGAACAGGGCCTACAGATCTCCTTGCTATTTGAGTGCACGCTCAAACTTAAGTTACACACAGACTCACAAAAGATAAAAATTCATGGCCTGGTTTCGTCTGATCTGTGGTTACATGGAAATGAATGGAAACCTTAGTTTCTACCGTTCGCACACTTAATGGACTGTGTTATCAGAAGTGGGAGAACTCCCGAGAGATCCAGCTTCCAGTTCGTCACTTTCTTTTATGAATCTCCTACTACAGAGGCCGCTGCTGTGCTATGCATGTGAAACCTCTTCTTACAAGAGCTTCTCCTATCGCAAATTTTCCCATCGCCATATAAACTGCCCGCTAAGTATTCGGACGGCTGGCGAGAGGGGTCTTTGGACGACGAGAAGGTTGCTGCTGCCCGTGTCGTTGTCGCCCGCAGCCTCGCATAGGCCTTTAGAGGCCGAATGCCTGCAGTGCGGATAAGTGTAGTCAATACAGCTGACATGAAATTGCCCTCTATAAATTCCCACCCACCCCTACCTCGGGCGGAGGTTATTTATGCGAACATCCATCCTTGGGATGATATTCGTCCCCCCCCCACCAGATGATATTCCTCATCAGATTCTGGGTCTTCCATCTACCGTCCTTTGCCGCCCGCGTGACCGTCGTCGTAGTCGGGCCAGCGCTGTAAGGTCCGGCGGTCGCTCGCTCTGTCGCACCATCGATGTAATGACCATTTTCTGGACGTTGGCCAGTGGTCACTCCGTCGGCTGGGGCCCAGTGGCCCGGCCGGCGTCCGTAGCCTCCTCCCTCTGTCTTTACAACAGATCGATTTCCCGCAAAAACAATTTTTATTCGTGCCTAGAGCACAATTATCAAATGAACCTATATGCGGCCCTTATTCCCTCAATAATACAAGAACATATGTTGATTTTGCCCTCCGCTACGTGTGATGTCCGGACGCAGAGCTTCTGAGCGAACATATACAGTATACTCGCTAAAGCCTGAGCAATTTTATTCGCTCATTAATGTGAAGTAACGGTTTTGCTGTCAGTGCTTTAAGTCAGCGATGCGTTTAGGTCGCCTGTGTTTACCGTCTTCTATGCGGGTTCTATTGTTACAATTATGGGGCAAAGCTTAAGATTTTAGGCCGCTCTGCACATGCTAACGCTGAACTCTGCTCAAATCTTGTACGCACAGAGTGGCCGTAAAAGTGTGCACTAGTTGTAGTTGATGGTTTAAGGACTCTTAGTTTTGTGTCTCACAGGAATTCAAGCTTTGCAATGATAATTTCGGCCTATGCTTGAAATCGATAGACGCGAGAGTGCACATAACCTCAACCTTGATCAGATTGGAAGGATATCAATCAAAGCAGACGAAGAGATATATAGCAGACTATGGACCGGGCTGCCTCTCTGATGGATCATAAGGAATTTAAACGGTCCAAACCGACTTCAAATTTGCTAATCGCACAGCTCAGAGAGCTGCCGCAATAGTGAGGACTGGCCCTCCTGTTTATCAGTTTGGCGATGATCGTCCTGCAAACAGCAAAGGCTATCGGGTAAGGTCCTTCAGTGCTCGTTTTCCGTAGATATGAATTTACCGTGAACCATAGCGGTCTCTTCGGAAGACGCTTACAAGCTGTGACATCAGCTGTAGGCCTACTAGTCCCTCCTGTCGGTTAGGAATCACAGACGACAAAGATTAGATGGAAGACGTTTATTTTGTAAACTGTGTTGCATAACTATAGAACAAGCTTACTTATTAACCCGATATTCGTATAAACAGAAATGAAGCGAGAAACTGGTAATGATTTCGTTAAATTCATTGCCACAGTTCAAACGACCCTTGTGCATTTCTGTAATATACAATCAAATTATGATAAGACCTACGACCAAAATTAAAAAGAACAGTTCTATATTTAAATATTGTCGTTGGACTGAGTTCATGAACGTCTAATCTATAGTCCTATAATCTGCTTAGTCCTCTTTTCTATTCTGCAAAGTCTTCTTTTCTGATCTGCTAATCTTTAGGCTAGAGGCTCGAATGCTTAATTCCGTGCTAACCCAGAAAGTCACTTTATAAGGTCAGTGTTCCATCAGAGCAATCAAGAATAAGCACATCGGCTGTGAATTGTCGAAGGCTATCTGATATTAAGGAAGGTGGCAGGTTACAAACTCGATGATGTGCGCACTATCGAAAGAGCTAGGTCTTACTTATTCAATGAAGCAAAACGTATTCAGATGAGTCGTAATTATTGATTGAAAAAGATGATAAAATCTAATTGGTCGGATTTGACCGAAAGAGAACGACATCTAGCGGACGCAAGAGAGTTAGCTCCCTCAAAGCAACGAACTGCTTTAGACGAGCTCTCGTGCATCTAGCGTCGATTTGAAGTCGCCACTGCGTGTGCGTGAATTAGCTTCCTTACAAAGACAAGAAGGCGATCGATGATAGAAGAGCTAAACGAGAGAACGGCTTTCATCGTCATCGGCGTCTCGATGAATATTCTCGTATTAAGCGTATGTCGCATTACATCGCCGGCGAGAAAGCAATTAAATATTTTATGGCTATCTTGCAGTGTGTATACACGCTCGAAAGGACGGCCGTCTTATCCGCGCGGCGTTGGATTTCACCGGGAATGAATTGAGCTGCTGCGAGGGAGACACACAGCAGGTATTCTCTCTCTGGAATTTGTCATATTAGACGGGGGTCTAACCCTCTCTCCCTCACTGACTGCAGTCGACACCTCCGCCGAGTAACATGGCCGCTCCTCCTCCTACTCCTCCTCTCCTCCTCCCTTCACGGCTGATCAGCAATTTATCCTACATTACGCATTCACTTCAGACCTTCCGTCTGAGGCGTAATTAGCCGCCGACTGCACGATGAATGTATCAATGAATTGGAGAACCTAGGCACTGATGAAGGGATGGAGGGAGGGACGGATCGATAGATGAACTGATGGAAGGATGGTTGAAAGACAGGAGAGATGGACGGACGGATCGATGAATGGATGGGTGGATGGATGAATGGATGGATGGATGAACGGATGGAAGGATGACTGAAAGACAGGAGAGATGAACGGACAGGAGAGATGGACGGACGGATCGATGAATGGATGGGTTGATGGATGAATGGATGGGTGGATGGATGAATGAATGGATGGATGAACTGATGGAAGGATGGCTGAAAGACAGGAGAGATGAACGGACAGGAGAGATGGACGGGCGGATCGATGAATGGATGGGTGGATGGATGAATGGATGGGTGGATGGATGAATGGATGGATGGATGAACTGATGGAAGGATGGCTGAAAGACAGGGCAGATGGACGGACGGACGGATCGATGAATGGATGGGTGGATAGATGGAGTATGAAGCGGAGGAAGGCAGAGGAGGAATGGGTGAGGCAGCTACTGCAGAGGCTGAAGCTGCTGAGGATAATTCTGCATGCAGATGGAGATGCTAATGACGACGATTTGAATCGACCGTCGGCAGAGGCGTCTCTACCTCAGCCCAAAATAAGCCGCTCGTTTATCTCGCAATGCGCTCGTCTTTAACCCTCGTCGATACGGATAGGCTGACAAACACGCAGACAGGCGAAAGACACACACATACAAACGCACATGCACACACCTACGCACACATAGACGAACACACACATACACACACATAAACAGGTAAACGCAGCCTGATAAATCCACACCGGGGAGAATACGGCAGCAGCTAAGGCAGCAGCAGAGACAGCAGCAGCAGCAGCAGCAGATCTCGAGGCAGCAGCAGTATTAGCAGCAGTAGAGGCAGCTGATCGAGCAAACGCAGTAACACGCGCTAAAATGAATTATGCATATCTATATATGCGCTATCTTATTGATCGACGCATTCTGACATTAGACGATTGTAATATGGACGACAAAGGAGTGATAAATCTCCTCCGTATCCCTACAGTCGAACGGTACTTTGAGTTCGGTGGGGCTGGGGCCATGAGGGTGGCTGGGACGCCGACCCTGGCCTAATCGACCAGGGAGGGTCTCGTCGGACCCATTTCCCCTCAGAGGATTCGCAATTTGGTTTCGAGATCCGATGCTCTATCTCCAGCGCATATTGAAAACGGGATCTTGACCGAGAGCGGTCTCTTGCTGCCTCTGTCTCTCACGGGACCCGGAACGTGTATGAGTGGAACAAGAACCTATTATGAAAGCCCTTGGTGATCTTTTCACCACCGACGGAACTAAATATGATGCATCTCATGCACCTTCATAAAACGCACTGCAGCTGCTCACACCGCCTCCATCTTCTCCGCCTCCTCGTCATCCTCTTCATCCTCTTCCTCATGTTCTTCCTGTTTCTCGTCTTCCTCTGTCTCCTCCTCTCCTCTTCCTCTTCCTCCTTTTCCTCCTTTTTCACCACTTTCTCCTCCTCACCCTTCTTCGTCCTCTCATTGACCTCCTCACCAAACCATCAATCCAATAATACAGAGCTAGACTTTCTATCTAATTCTTTGCTTATTCTCTTCTACCAATAGTCAATTGCACTTGTAACGTTAAAAATTAAGTAATTGTACACACAGCTTCAATCTTATTTTGTACTGAGGTTAGTATGATACTTTATAGTCATCGATTTATTCAGTTTCCATTGAAGCATTTCCACTTTAATTTCTGTTTCTTTTTTCTGTTTTTGTTCTGTTTTCTGTTTTCTTTTCTCTTTACTTTTCTTCTCTCTTCTGTCTTCTTCTCCTTTTTATTTTCTTCTCTTTTCTGTCTTCTTCTCTTTTCTGTTATCTTCTCTCTTCTGTCTTCTTCTGTTTTCTGTTATCTTCTTTCTTCTGTTTTCCTTTCTGTTCCTTCTCTTACTACCAACTTCCATCCTCTTCCCTTTATGATGATTATTCTCGCTCTATCTTAATTTTGTTAACCTCCTGCCAGGCTAGTCGTCATTAATATTTTCCAAACCTCTCAGGTGGCTTCCTTCCTCTTCCACAGGTGCGTTTTCCCTCTTATGATTGCTGGCGCATCATCTTCCTCGCTTTGTCCCCAAGGAACCGTATACGCCGGGCAATCGCCGAGTCCGCGGAGACGCCGCCACATAGGGTGCCCGTATAATTAGACCGTACCCGTCGATGTACGGCTACTCATCCAGAATCATTCACCGCAGCTTCCTAGTCCCGGACTGTACGATCTCCGCAACCAGAAGGCGCTATTGCCGCCTGCAATCAAATTACGGCCATTTCCCCCTCCCCAACACACACACACAGACAGACACACACACGCCAAGAAACGACACCCAGCGCGACCATATCTTATTCGCAAACAGGGCACCTGCTGGCACTTTTCGGCGCCTGCCAGGACCAGCTGCCAAACTGTTGCGTGCCGTCGCTGCCCGAACGCAACGCGGCGCCACATAATTATTCTCGGTAAAAGCAACGCGTATGGAAGTAAATAAGTAAGTAGTCGTTGCAACTCTTGGACTCCTATATATGCCGAAGGCGTTTCGGTTGCATTAATTGGCAGCAAACGCTTGGCAGCGGAGGTCGAAACTATATACGACCCAAGGAACAGACGAAATCGGAAGTCGCGTGTTAATGCACACGGCTTGGCACGACATTTCTAATCAAAACGCCCCTCAATATTGCATGAATGTATATTTATTGGAGAACTCCAAATTAGGACAATAACCGCAGCCACCGAGATATCATGATTTTCATAAATATACTGGGATAGGAAAGTGACTAAAGGGACTCTGAAGGGTTTGAACCGTCGATCACGGACAAAAAGTCAAAGGGCGAAACTGTCTGTGTTGAGTGCGAGTGTATACATATATATATAAACATGAGTTATGGTGGCTAAGTGGTTATTACTTCGGTCCTTTCAATCGTATGCGTTCCGCGTTTAAGATCTAGGCACGTCATGCGAATCATAGGATTCTCGCATATATATAAAGACAATTCTGATATTATAGAAACTGTGGGAAAAGTGTGATATTATATATATAATAATAAATTATGTATTATTATATAGCGCAAGTGTTCCTGCAAGATGATCCACACAAAATCAGGACGGTACAATATCCTGAGTGCAGCCAGTGAGGAGATGATGAACAATGAAGGTGCATAAAATATAGGCTATTATATAATACTAGGTATATCCCGTCAAAAATGACGGTAGAACCTGGTTTTTAACCCGTAAATAATTACGTGCTAT
>JAQFXW010000547.1:0-18212 GCA_034693945.1 Dendrobaena attemsi
GGAAATAAGAAAATGTGTGATTGATGACAAAATAACATTACATTTTGGGGAAGATTAACTGCGAAATTTTTGGGCCCCCCTTACTGAATTTCTAGATCCGCCGCTGGAGGGCGCAAATTATGGGATTGTCCCCGGGCGCAGAAGACCCTAGCTACGCCACTGTTCTTCAGGTCCTCTATTGATAGGCTTAATAAGGCAAATAATGCTGCAATGGATCTTGCCGTCTCAATGGTCTTTGACAGCAGTGATGCGTGTCCGATTATCATTTGAGTCGATTCTGCACATGCTGTGATCCATTAGACCAGCGGCGAGCGCGGGGCGAAGCGTATACAGAGTTTAAATATGACGCGGCTTATGCGCTGCGGAGAACAATAGACCCGTCGGTGTCACCCTGGGGGTCATCGAATGGTCAGTCGCTGGGGTAAGATATTTCTCTTCGCGGGCAAGGTGTTAAGACAATAAGACAGGGCCTAGTCAGAAGCATCCCCGAGTATGACCATAAAAGAAACAGAGAGGTCAACCACGCAGTAAGCCTTGTGCTGTGTGATGGCACATCCGTTAAGAGCATGGAGCATTTCGATAGGGTTCCATTTCAAGCCTCTTATTTCCTGCTGAAGAGTTCATGTAGAATAATTAGATTGTATGCCTTGCATTGCTTTGTAGTTAGTAACTCCTAGAATGCCATTCACAGTACAACCCTATTAATATCGCTCACAGTAGTGAATCCTGATATTACACAGCCCAATGATAAAATGTTGTAAATTACTTTTAAAAAGCCTGCTATAGCAAATGTAGCATAAAGACTCTGTAAAACATTGTAAAGATATCCAGTTTAAATTCAGAACAACACATAACTCTTCAATTTGTTTCATGCTGCTTTTTAAATTTGAGTTTTTTCAGTCATGCAGTAATGTTGTCTATAAAAAAGAAAATGTTTCAAGAAAGATAAATCAGTTTTACACGTTAAAGAGTGATCACAGACTGAGTCAGCCATAGGTGTGACAACTGTATATTTTAAGCCATTGTAGGGGTGTTGTCATAAATTTTCTGTGTCTCTGATTAGGTGGTTCTCCGCCAAAAATGTCAAATGAGCTGAACGTGACCCTTCCACTAAATGTGGAGAATATCCGCGTACCTGAGGAAGCAGCTGAAAGGAATGAGGTAGACGAAGAAGATGGGAAGTATTGTGAATTCCTGACAATAAAGGAGGACCCTGCTCACGAAGGTAAGATGTCCCCTCTGTTCCTTTGTTATAGGTAACTATGAAAGGGTTCATTTTAGTTTGAATAATTCTGTTGTGGTAATTTTGTGAATGTAGCCAAAATTTACATTTGATGAATTGTCCAACTAAGCAGTATTCATCTATTCATTCATTCATAAAATTTACAAGTCAATCCCAGAATTAAACTTTTACTTTGTAAACAATTTGCAGGAAAACACTATGCTAATAGTGTATGCATGTGCATTACATTCATGTGTATCTATGTTAAATACATGTGTATATTACATGTTACTCATTTGTACTCACAGCGAGCACTCCTACGTAATTACTTCACCCACACATATCTTCTTAAATCTCTCCACACATTTTATATTCGTTGTGTATTTGAATACGTAATTACCCTTCACGTGGTGACTTAGTAACCATATCTCAGTTCCTTATTTATTTGTGACGATGGGCACGTTGAACGCCTTTGTGAGTTACTTAAAAGGCGCTATACAAATGCTCATATACATACATTAAAGCATTTGCTTACTATACTAAGACTTCAATTTGTTTGTGCATTGAACCTTGTGTTGGTGTAGTACAGTGAACGGTATATTTGTATGTTTTATGGGTGAAAGAGGATGCGGTGTAAGTTTTGTTCAGCTGTTTGTGTTTCAAACTGTGTTGATAAGAATTGCTGATGGGTGATGACTCGTCTGCTGTCAATCAAGCATACGAAGTTCCACACCTAGATCTTAGTGACACATTTCATGAGCGTCTAGACTCAAGCCTTTTGAGTGAATATCGGGAATTGATGATCCCAGATCCTCTGCTTAATGCCCAGACAGGTAAATTAAGTGGAGGAACATGGAGCATGTGATGCAAGTTTAGATTGCCTACACTCAGAATTAAATATTATTTTCTGCGATGATTTGCTTGAGCTTCAGAAGTTTCACTTGTAGTAACTCAACAGTACTTCAGGTAATGCTTGTGCAGCGACTCACTTTGCTCTTGGTTCGAAGATTTCAGCAAAGGTTTTGGTTACTGCCTTGTATTCATACATTTGTTTCTATTTGAAATGTGGCTTAATTGGAACTTTGAAGACTTTGATCACTTGAGTGATGGGTAACAAATAATTTATCGATCGATCTATCGTAAATTTATATAGCACACACCTATCTAAGATATCTACTCAGAAACACTACCTATTCAGACCTGATGAAAGAGAACAATCTTGAGTAGTTAAGCACGATAAGAGAGAGAGAACTTATTTGGGTTGATAGACAAATAACTGGTTGATAAAACAAGTTTCAATACAAAAAGATTCGCATGTATTTTCTCATAGAGCCTTGTTTGGGTTTTGTTCTGTTTCTGTCCCGAGAACTTGGACCAATAAGCAACCAATACCACAGACCCAACGTCTCAGATGTGCAAGACGATGCATTTGTCTCCATGCATGTCTAATTACTAAATAGCTTGATGTATGGTATGAGGCAATTGTTCAGAAGCATAGTCAGATACTGATTTCAGGGGAGGGGGGGTTCGCCCAATAAAAGTGATTACCTATTTTTGTAGTCATTCATCCAACATTTTATTTTCGTTGATCATGCAATTTTCAGATTTTCAGGCTAAAATTGGTTTGTCGTTACTTTTCTGGGTCAATGGTGGTCACATTACATTAAAAAATTTCTTGCTATTTTTTGGGGGTGTTTTACATTTTAAATACATGGTAAAAATTGAAAATACATGAGGAAAATGTGTTTTTTCGGAGGGGTTGTGGAGGGGTTGAACCCGTAAAACCCCCTAAAAACTTGGCTGTAACAGGTGAATACGATTTATCTGATGCAGCTTTCAAGGGGTGCCTAGAAATTTAGAAGATTTACATTACTTCCTAGCAGAGATCGTTGAAGTTGAAGCTGAGACAATTAGGTCACAAATCAATCCTTTGAAGATTGTGGCTAACTGTCATGCCACAACGAAAGCATAGTAGTTGTAGGCATTGATAACGATTCCGTAGAAAATGTAGAGCTTAACTGCAAATTTATATTTTCACGTAGTATTATGGCTAAATGCAACAGAACTGCTTTTTTGTTAATTTTGTAGTACCTGATTTGTTCACTTTTGCTTGATATTTGGAGTTTAAGTTCTCAGAATATTGAGTATTGAATGGTTGACGAGATGTACTTCTTATGCTTGTCAGGGCAAGTCGTGGATATTCATTCTTTTACAATGCTTATTATACTGTGAATTTTACTTTTGGCATAACATTTTACTGCAAAGTTGGCTATTTTTTGAATAGCCATGTTCTTGAGTTGCTTTGTCATGATTGTGGTGAACAGCTATGTGCCGAATGTGGACCCAAACGCATGGCTGTCGGAGAATCGAATTTATTGTTCTTTTCTGTTTAGTTGTTCTTTAGAATTAGTAGCAGCCATTATGCAGAGCGATGCAATCTATAGACATCCTAGGATTATCTATTTCAAAATTTCAAATGAGGTTTTGTTCATACTTGCATTCCAGGCAAGAGTAAATAAAAGCTTGGAGAATCATTTACAATAATATTACTATTTGCAATAATTATTATAAAAATTCAAATGTTCTGATTGGATGAGAGTAGCCTATACAGTAGTTAACATTCTCATCTGTCAACTAAAAAGTCAAGGGTTCAATTGATACCAACATACAAATTTGTATGCAGATTTCTACTCCATCTAGGCTATAGATTTCTAAAGCACCGACTTTCAGTACAAATTAAATCAGAGCCGCTCCCTATGAACTCCGTTAGAAAGAATAAGTTTTTAGACAGCAAGCAGAAGCATTAGCGCTGCCAGTTAAGATTGCGGAACGAGTCAATGAAGGAAGGTCATTCCACAGCAATGAACCAACAGATGCATAGGCGCGCAATGCTGGGCAGTAGCAGTTCGAGAATGAGGCACCAGAAATCCATAGATATGATGAACAGGTGTGCCAGCCAACTCAGTCGCAAGTTCCCTGGTCAAGCAGTTACTGGGAAAATTGGAGGGAGACGACTGATGGCCCACTCTCATTTCCCATGGCTCCTAAAATTAAGTATTGAAGTAGTCAACATTAAATGTATCTTCCGAACAAATGAAATTTTCATCCTTATGGTTGCATCTCAGACAACCATAGATTCTGTTGCATTCATAGCCATCTGTTAAACAGATACAGACTTCTAAATTTAACTTTCGCAGTTTACTGAGAGATTTAGAAATTTTCACTATTTCACTTGCTCAACAACAACAAATCAAATGCGAATAGCTGATAATTTTATCCTCACACCAATATCCACTTAGCTGTTTTGGTAACTAAATATAAACATTTAGTTTCTTTCAAATAAATGTTCTACTATGTAATCTTTTTGTGTTTTTCTGCTTACTGCTCGCATGCTGACTGTGCAGGAGATAACACAGATATGTTCCTAGCAGAATGCCAAAACATAGGAAAGACATGGCCCAGATTGGCAGATATCGGAAAGACAAAGAGCTACTTTAATGGGAACATTCCCAATGGCCAGACTCAGCATGCTGTGTTTGAAGATAGCGCCAATGATGGAATGGACAATTTTATTCAGTCTGTTGCAGCCATTGGTATAAAAGATAGACATTTACAATCCTCACGGTTTCAAGAATTGGTTCAGATGGCTTTTGATGAAAGAAACAGGACGTTAGTTAGCAGTAGTAAAGAAGATATACAATTGCATTCATCACAGTTTCAAGCATTAGTTCAAACTGCCGTTAATGAAAGAAATAGGACTGTGGGTAGTAAAGAAGATAGACAATTACATTCTGCGCGGTTTCAAGAATTGGTTCAAACTGCTGTTGATGAAAGAAATAGAACTTTAGGTAGCAGTAGTAAAGAAGATAGACAATTACATTCTGCGCGGTTTCAAGAATTGGTTCAAACTGCTGTTGACGAAAGAAATAGAACTTTAGGTAGCAGTAGTAAAGAAGATAGACAATTACATTCTGCACGGTTTCAAGAATTGGTTCAGACTGCTGTTGATGAAAGAAATAGGACATTAGTTAACAGCAGTAGAACTCAGATTCATGAAGGAGTGATACCACAGAAGACGCGAATTAGTAGAAGCAACAGCAAAGATATTAAGGTTTTGCAGAACGTATATTCTCCTCAGTTGTCTAGAGCCAACGTTCACCGTCCGCACGATTTGTCAGAACTTAAGCAATGGAAGTCTCTGGACAGCGCAGTGATGTCTCGCTCAGATGCTAATGAATCTGTTGCCTTTCTGCCATCCAGAGACTGGCAGCAGCAGTTCTCAGCAACGCCTCAGCCATATTTCTCAGATATCCAGCATCCCCAAGTTCATAATTTTGGAAACCGTAATCCAGAAGTTTCAGATACTTTACACTTCGAGGGATCGAGAGATGGCTTGGAGATCACCAACATGATAATGCAGGTTCAGCACCAGCAGAAGCTGATGCAACAGAAATATGAACTGATGTTGAAGCTTCAGGCTCTGGACCGGGAATTGACGGCCAAAGATGCCAGATCTATGACTGCTATTTCATTAGGTGAGAAGTTTATCTGTGGAATTCTGAAGAAAAAGTTTCATTAAAGTTGTTTTAGAAGTTATTTGCACAGAGGAATACAAATGAATGTAGCCTAAACAGTCTTAAACTATACAAAATATCATTTAAGTACTTTAACGAGTAAATTTAATGAATTTAAGTATGACATATAATATTCTAGCTAGTATGAATGGTTGAAACTCCAACATGTTCTGCTTTACAATAATTTTCAACTAGACCTTTCTACTTCTGTTGCGAAAATTTGGACAAACAGTTTTATTGTTATTTTGCTGATGGCCAAAGTAAGGTCTGCTCAGAAGAAGTCAATTTTTTGGGTCATTTCTGCTGCCAATACTTTTGTAATTTTGATGAGTTTTTCTTTTGTCTGCCATTTGACTTGCATTTCATGGTGAAGATTCCGACCGCACCATTGGCAATTCACGTTCCATCTCAGTGCCAATGGATGGAAGGGAGAGCCTTATGACGAGCAGTCGCAGCTTCTTCAGTCCCCGCAGTACGGAAACCCGGAGCTCTTCACAGTACCAACAAAGACACTATGATGTGGAAGTGGATAGCAGTGACGCATATGGAATGTCTCCAGCTCCACCTGCTCCACACAAGGGTTTCGTGCAGTTAGCAGAGGTTCAGCGTTTCATTGGTAGGAGACGTTAGACAGTATCAAGTGACGCTTTCACTGCAGAAAAATGGATTTCAAAGCATGAAGCAAGAATGCATGGAATGAAGTCTTTTTCACTGAACCACTGAAAATCATGTTTCAATATTTACACTGTACATTTCCTAGTACCATAGATGGTTCACATTCACATGTATTGTTTTTTGAACATTGTTGCAATTGAATTTGGTTGAATTTGTCACGTAATCTGGCTGTTAAATCTATTAATTTTGCATGCTGCTGTTGCAGTCAAATGTTTTTGTATTAACTGTTTAAATCACTTTGTGTGTCCATGTATAACAAGCAACTCAATAAACATGTTTATTTGACATGCAATGCAAAACTAAATGTTGATGTTGAGATTAAATAATTCTGTGTATTTAAAAGTTCAGTGTGCATGCGAAAAATATTTGGTTTTAAAATGCCTAGATGAATGTAGTGCTAATAGATAATTTACCGGTTTATAGTTACATGAATGTGACTTATTCAATTTTTAGCATTTTTGTATATTTTCAGCTGATCTCATGCAGTAATCAGTCTTTGGTGACATTGTCAGATTTTGTCTCGAAGATATTTTGTATTTGTAATGATGTCTGTTTCTGTTGCAGCAGTTAAATTTCAGTTATCTGTTCTCAGTGCCTGTAGTGGCCAGCACAGTGGTCCCAATTGTTATGGTTGTAAGGGTGAACTGAATACTAACATGTCATTGAAAGCCATGCCACCTAGGCAGACTAGAATCTGTCTTGGTTTGGAGTTTTTCACTCAAACACTCTGTTATAGTGCCTTCATGTTGCACCATCCTTGGTTGTGCCTTACACTAGATACACGTTAGTTTTTTATGCGGAGTTTTGCATGTAATGGTACAATTTATGCCATGTAACAGCATAATTATGCCATGTAACAATACTTTATGGTGGTATGTATGTTCTCATGGAATGATACTGTAAATAATTGCAGGTAGCATCATATAACATTAACATGAAAGTTAACGGAGAGCTGCTGTCACCGGTTTAAAATCCCAAAACCTTATTTCTTTAGCTTTCGGAACAGTGATATGCCAACTTTGTGGGCTTTTAGAATTGTTTGTGTTGGACTTTACTTATTTCCTGAGATCTTAAGGTGGTCTGACCGATGATGATGTTATGCTCAGTGACTTGAAGTTCTTGATTGTTCCCTTTATAAATCTTATTCAAACTGCTGCACAAGAGACCTGAACTGAAACTCTGAGAGTCTGAGATAAAATGATAAAATTTCCTTTTGTTTGGAATGTTTAGAGAAGGAGCTTGAAGCGAAGAGACTAGCCAGGGACGGAAAGGTCAACATTGAAGTGAAGGACGACGAGGATGAAAGAATGGATCCGAATGCTATGCCACCTGGTGACAAGTCAACGTCAACCGCTGTCATGACTGTCACTCCAGTCCTCGATTCGGTAAGATTGAGTGATGCAAATCACTAACTTTAAACATTTTGACACTTTTTAAGCATCCATTTTCGTTGTCTCTAGACAGTTCATTTTGTTGTTTTGAGTTAGATTCCTTTCAAATTTCTTTCACTCATAATGCATTCTGCCTCATGTACCAATTTTCATCTTTGGTGACCAGGACTAATGAATACACAGTTGGATTTCATCCAAATGAAGACAGAAATAGGTTGAACTTTCAACATTTTGATACTTTTAAAATGTCATTGTAGTCCAAATATAGACTGTTAACCTTCATACAGACACTCTGTAGTCTTACAGTATTTCTTTGTCAATTGTTTATTCAGGGTGGTCATCTGCCCGTTCCTATAGTGACGGCTGAGAGGCAGGGCGATGATGGTGTTCGTGTCTCCTGGAAATACCCAAGCAGTGCCGAACCAATGTATCACTTGGCTGTTAGCGTCGTCAACGTCATTGGCCAGAAATTCAGGAAAAACATCAACAGTGACATTAGGTACCTATAACCTTATTTTGCCTGCTAAAACTTCAAAGTTTAAACTTACAGAAATTGTAGATACTCTTCATAATGAGAACTGGTGCATTCTTTGGAGGAGATAAAAGTATTTGAAATGACTCAAGACTAGTATTGCAGAGAAGATATAAAAATAGGCAGCATTCAAATGACAATACAGAGTTTTACAGAGTGAATCTATTCATGCTACATAAGCTTAGATATTGTGGAACGTGACTGGATTTGCCTTTAGACTTTGTACCACCTTAGCTTCATACGGCTGACATTAACTATTTCATTAGGTACGAATGCCCATAAGCAATGTATTAACTTGGTCTATTTCGGTTTGGCTAGTTGATCATATTCAGATCTGTGTGCATAGTAGGATATTTTCACCATGTTTTGAAACTTGTTCATTTGACAGTTTTGAGTGCATGCACGATGACAACGGAAACGCAGTTCCAGCAATACAGCATTCATGGAACGTTACGAAGGACAACAGTTGCGTCATCAAAGGACTAGCTCATGGAACCATGTACAGGTAGTACTATTCTATTCTATTCTATTCTATTCATAGATTTATAAAGCGCCTCTTTCAGTACAACCTAATCAGAGGCGCTCCCAGTGCGTTGGACCCCGTGAGAAAAGATAAGTTTTTAGTACTAATGGATCAAATGTATGTTTATACCCCTCCCATTTCTAAAATCCAACCTATATAATTCTTGCTATGAGCTCTTGTAAATAGGTTTTAATCAGTTAATGAAGTTATAATACAAATGAAGAGGACTACCAAAACGATATTTAGGTAGATATCGAGGCTGTGAGGTGTTTGTCAAATTGGTGATTTTTACCATAACATGCAATGTGCATGGAGATGTTTAGACAATAATGAGAACCGTTAGAATCTTTCGATGTTTACCAAAGTGAAGACGACTACAACAATCAATAGAGCAATGACAGTAACTGTCATTGTGACAGTGATCAATGAGTGATTTCTATTTGTTCACCTATTACTGCCGAATTAGTGATAATAGTATTAACTATTGACTTGTTGAGGTTATGTTTTCTCGGTGTCAGCATAAACGTTGTGGCCAATTATGCTCTGGCAAATACGAAACATTCTTACGAGGTTCAGACAAAGTCAATGCCGATCACATACACAACTCCAGCCACTGCTCAGCCGTCCTCGATCAAGATCCTCAGCCTCGATCCAAACAAGGTACTTACTTTGTGTGTCAGCTTAGCAGATCTTACTTATTTTGAATATATTTTCATTTTACCTGTAGTTGTAAAGTATTACCCAGAAGCCGAAAAGGACAATTTAATTTAATGGATCAGAAGCACTTACTAAAAAACCTCTGCTTTTGCACCTACACTGTTGTTGTAAATATTATATGAAGTGATGTATCATCATTACTCACATTGATAGCGACGATATAAAAAGCAGAATCCTGAGTTTGCAGCTGAAGGCCTTCGGCAGCAGGTTCAACAAGTCTTGATGTTGCATTCCCTTAGACTAAACAACCAAGATTCATCCGAATGTATGAATATTGGTCGTTGTTAACAGATAGAATTATGACTTTGCAGGTTACAGTTGGATGGGATAATGGCGAAGAAGCGTCAAACCAAGCTCCTGATCCTGACATCATTGGTTATCAGCTATTGGTCGATGGCCAGCCGGTGGGTGGAGTTATGAACAGGTCATCACCACAGGCTACACTGGACAAACTGGAGCCTGGAAAGACTATTAAGGCTGCGATTGCTCCGGTTACAATGCATGGTGTAAATCATGCAGAAATCTCAAGTCCTGTAAAGGTATATTATTCCAACGATAGTGTTGAAATAAGAATGATTGTTTTGCTAATGACAAAAATTTTAATTGTATATTTCCAATGTATTGTCATGTACATACAATGTGATCTGTTAGAAATCGGTCCAACGACTTTATAGTAATATAAGCATAATCTTAATCGTGAACTCAAGATTGATAAAATTCCACTCAAAGGCCAAGTACAGTGCTACTGGTTCATTTTACGAGCACAATAACAATCGTAGTCATCAGTTCCTGAGGCATGAAGTTCGTCACTAACACACAATGCTGATTTCTGTACCGTCTTTTGTAAGCTATACAATATGAAGTATTACATATCATGATGTCATGCTTTATTATCAATGTTTTACTTCAGAAGGAAGGTCTGGCTGCATTTTAGATCTCTTGTCCAAAGAAGCCAGCACAGCCGTTCATAAAAGAACAGCCTGCATACAAGAGAGGCTCAGCGATGGTTGCCTGGGAAAATCCCTCAGCATCAGAACCAACATCAAAGGGAGACGATGTCATATTTTACAGGTCAGGTTCTAGGATATGAATAACGTTATAAGTGAGCGCACTTGGATAGCAAAGTATTCTGCTGTAATAGATTTATAATACGTTTGGTAAAGAGACGAGATTAGCTGTTACTAATTATTAAAATTGTTTTTCTGTTTATATTTCTACGTTTGTTTGATTTTTGTGTTCTCTGCAGTTTGTTTTATAGTATTTTGTAATATTTTGTAATTATTTAATTTATACAATGTTTTATGCGAAAGTTTATAGAAATGCAGCCAATGATTCCTACTCGCTAATATTATTTCTGTTCTTGAGTCGTTACGTAAGTGTAGGATTATTCTGTTCTGTGCAGAGTCTATTTGGATGGAAAAATACACGGTGAGGTGAAGGCAAATGCTGCCAGTAACAGGAACGGATATCAATATTTCCTGACTGACTTGACACCAGGAAAAACATACGATGTCAGCATCAAGGTTAGTGGCAGTTAATCGAATTACAAAATAACAAACTATAGTTTTATAGTTGTGTTTTTTTCAGATTTTTGTTCGTGTATGAAGTGTTTCTATGGTTCAAGGCCATCATCATTATAGTAGATTGACAGTTTGTTTAGCTTTGCTTTCATAGAGGATACGGTATCCAGTTGTTTTGGAATGCTGCTTTTTAAAACTTAACAGGAATCTCATAATTACCTATGTAGCATAGTAAATAAAGGCAGTTGAACATCATAACATGCTAACTAAGTTTTCAAATTTATTGGTATGCAGTTTAATTCATCTCATATTTAATTTACCGGCATATAATATTTAGTTAATTCCAAATTGAATAGATTCTTGCCTATGAAAATCATCCTTTCAATATTCCATTGTCATTAATGCTGCCTTCAAACCAAGTTCCAACTTTTAAGTTGTTGTAATATCATAGTGCTGTACGTGTTTCGTTTTGTTTCACCTCTGATACTTACCAACACCACTGTAGAGGAAAGATCTGCTCTCATAAAATGTGATTTTGTTGCTTTCTGCGAAGGCTGTGCAATCGATGTCAATGTTTAATATGCTCTGCGCTTTGAAACTGTAGGCATTTGCAGGTCAGTCGAAAATTGATCCGAACTCTGATCAGGTGTTCTGCCTCGCAGAGAGCAACCTGTCCAATAGCGTTCCAATAACGTGTCCTGCTCCGCCGGATTCACCTCAGCTGCGAGTCGATGGGATGAACTCAAGTGGCCTGGAAGTATCCTGGGACATGCCACAGCAGTACGGCGAAGCAACTGTTTCAGTACGTATTTAACACATTGACTGTTAGGGACGTAATAATATGTCCAAAATCAGGTTTATCTGGATGCGAGGGACGTAATATTGCGTCTCTCAGAGTTCGATATTAACAGCGGCTAGAGTCTTAAGTAGGCAAACAATGCTTCAATTGACGCTGGCGTCTCAATAGTCTGTGACAGTGGCGATGCGTGTCTGATTAGCATCTGAGTCGATTCAGCACAGGCTGTGATCCATTAGACCAGCGGCGATTGCCCGTGAAGCGCTACAGAGAGCTTAAATTACGGCACGGCTTCAGCGCCTCGGAGAACAATAGACCCGTCAGTATCACTGGAACCCCCATCGAAGGTTCCTTAAGATTTTCTCGTGGATGACCAAATATTGACCCCACGTTGGATGTGTTAATGATCTGAATTGATTTGGGCAGTAAGGAATGAATCTACTTCAGAATTCTAAAACGGTGACGTTCAGTAGACTTTTTTGAATGGTAAATACTGCACAGCAGCTAACTTATGGTACATAGGTTCTTGATAAAAGGGGTTTGGTCAAAATGCGTATTTATTTACTTCAGTCACTTATTGTGTACTTACGAATTCTAAAATAAGTTTAATGTATCAGGGACACACATGAGCATTTGGTAGAGAACAAGGAGGAAGTAAACAAGTATGAAATTCATGATGTTGCTTGGTCAGCATGACAGCTGTAAACTACAGCTGGAAGTTTTGATTGGTAGTTTCGTTGTATGACAGGGCTATCAGATGCTGAAGGATGGAAAGCTGTACGGTTCCATCATCCCACCGGATGTTCATAGTCTTCGACTCAAAGGACTCACTCTTGGAGAGAAAGTTGACCTTCAGATTCTGGCTCTGACAGATCATGCCGTAGGAAGAGACGGAGAGAACGGTTTAGATAACGACGGTCAAGGTCAGTCATCATGATGATGATGATTATATGACAAATAATTCAATTACTTATCTGTTCACTTATAAATTGTAGCATCAAACAAATTGACTTTATTAGATATCTATTTATATTGAATTATCAATTGCTTTGTCTACCCTATTATTATACTGACTTACGAATTGGCTTATCTATTATGTATCAGGTTAGCTATACCCTTTCTTACTCCTTACACTTTTGCTTTTGTGATGCTGTCCTCATTTATAAAAGCTGTCAACTAATGGCAATTATAAGATTAATATATTATCTAATTATGTTAACATGGGTACAAATGCATCTTAAAAAAACTATTTTATCACCTTTTTAAGATTAGTAATATATTGCAGCAACATAATTATTTAAACTATTGTCGAAAATTTCTAGATAGATTGTACCACTGTGTAAGCTAATTTCTGTGATGTCTTAAAATTGGTTGTTATGAAAAAGATGACGAATTCAGAAGCAGAACTATAAGTTTTTGTACGTTCAAATCAAGTGACTTTTGACTTTTTCAATTTTCTCGTTGTCTCTTTCAGGACCATCTGAGATTTTTATTGGAGATCGATATTCTGCCTGCAGACCAGGTCCAAAACTTCTGGTCCACTACACTGGTCTTGTGGAAGCTCCGTCCAAAGTCTGGTGTGAACAAGTAACTGGACATTCGGCCATGATTGTTTGGAACAAAGGTCTGTATTAGAGTTATCAAATTATACAATATACGTACTCAATTAAAGTTATGTTTAATATGTATAGCTGTATGCATATAAATACCAGTATTTTATGGGGCAGTTTGAGCACTGCAATGGCAAATTAAATTAACATGCATTGTAAATTGGTGAATGGTGAAGGCCCTACTTAACTTTCACGTGCTATGCCGTAACTTGCCTGATGTCACCCACCTTAACAAGTCTACCTTTGTGAAGTGAATTGAACTTATTACTGAGTTGATCTGGCTGCATATACCTGCTTGCAGCGGATCATGCAAAGCAACACTTTGTACAGCCGGATGTCTACCAGGTGACCTGGTGGCCCGGAGAACGAGCTGAGGGAGACATCCAGAGCCAGTCCACAAAAGGTAAGATTGTCGTCTTTAGGTGTAACATCTAACATGACTAAGATGTAAATCTGAGCAAGGGACCAGGTCTTTTAAGCTTTCAGCTTTTCCGGCTTCCTCTTGCTAGGCAACTGTACAACATGAATGATACTGTCAATTAAATATTATGATTTGCTTTGTAATAAATAAATTATAAATAAACGGAGTCAACAACTCCTTTTGTCCTATACTTGTATCCACTTACAATGTAGAAGATTCTTCCAAGTTCTGTTGACATTCCACTGAAATCATGTATTGTTTTATTGACTCTGAGGCTGAGCACTGATTGGTCTTGTAGATGATCACATGCTAATCTCGGGGCTGCAACCGAGTACGCCCTATACCTTTGTGGTTGAAGCTCGTAAGATGCAGAGATATTCAGATATCAATGAAGGTAATGTAATGCTTTTGCTTGACATATTGGCTTTATATGCATTTGTAATACGAGATTTATGTTGTATCCCTTTGATGTAAACCTTGGTTTGCCGCAGCAACTAAATATAGATAATGGAATTATGTTAGGAGAATATAATTACTATGTGCAGGGGTAGAAAGTGAGATATTAAAGTTATGATGCCATGACTGTTAATTAGGTAGTAAATAATTTGTAGTTTCCACAGCACCACTTTCTATTGCATAAGACATCAACTGATGATAAACTGACTACAACCAGAACAAGATTTCAATAGATCGTTTTGTTGAGAAAGAAACAGAAAGATACAGAGGAGAGGACAGAAACAGAGACACACAGAGAAGTAGCATATGATGTATACCGTGTTTGAAAAAGGTAGGCCTGCATGAGAAACGAATAAAACGACAAGTTATTGTGCAGAACCAGCAAATAGAGGGAAGAGATATCAGAAAGCTGTAGAGATCAAAGTGTGTTCTGAAGATGAAAGCATTTTATTCCGCCTACAATAATAATCATTAAATCTAAATTATGATTGTTAATAAATTATGTACTCCAGGAGGAGAGAGTACTGAGGATGGATACAACAATACATTCATAATGACAGCCCAGTCGGAGCATCTCCATGTCCAGACAGCATCCCCTCCGCTGCCGCCCTCTAACCTTGGAGTTTTGTCAACGACCTGTAATTCAGTCCAACTTTCCTGGGATCCGCCAAAGGAACGAGGCACTGACATAGTCGGTAAGACTGATGTTATACCATTCTGTTTACTACACCAGCTTAATTTGCAACTATTACGAATCTATGCTTGCCAATGCTTAACATTATAAATTCGTGTTGTACAGTTCAGGTTAGTTCACACATGGAAATATGATATATATATATTTGTTTATTGTGTAATTCAGATCTCATGTAACACATAGTATCCAGGCTCAGAGTAAATAAAAAAGTAACTGAGTTATTAGAATTATAAGAACATTGTTCAGTTCTTATGAGTGTCCGGTAAATTTGTTACAAGCTGCCAGGTATCAACATCAGATATGGTTTCTTGTTTCAAGCCGAGTAGTAGTAAGAATTTTAATATAGCCTGCAATTGACAAAATTGGCAAAAGACAGATAGTTTCTGTATCTACGAGCTTTTGTCCAAAAATATTATCATTTATGCTGTGTGCATTGCTTGTTAGTACACCTTATTTTGTTTTTTTATGAGTGTAAATTCGAACCAACAAGTTTGTCAAAGAATGCCTTTGTTTAACACTTGTGATTTTTCATTAGGGATTCGAGTCGATGCAATTGACATGAACAGCCCAGATAAGAGGGTTCATGCAAGTATGGAAGTGGCTCCAGATGCGACAAGTGCCACTCTGGAAAACCTTCAAGAAAAGACGGATTACCTTATCACGGTGACAGCCGTTACGTCAGAGTTCTTTGACCAGATGAACAACAATGACGATCCAAGACAGAGTCGAGCCCTCTCAAGAAACCATCCTGTACCGGATGACGCTTGGTTACCAACAACCAGCGTCATCGTCAAGACCTCTGGAACTGAATCAGCGACAGACGTACGTGTTATACAGACGACACCCGATAGTATCACGCTCGAATGGGACCCTGCGAAGGTACATGGATCCAACCGTCTCCAGGGAACGGTTGTGCGGTGGACGGAGTTCAAACCTAATAAACCACCGAATGGAAATGAGGCGGTACTTGCTCACCACAGGACGGTGCAAGCTGATGCAAATCGTGTCACCATCGATGGTCTCGAGGCTGGAGTTATGTACAAGTTTGTTGTGGAGGCTGTTGTAAGCATCAAGACAACGCTGGAACTTGGAAAGTCTACCGATGTTGAAATGGAACGCATGAACCGCCGTACGACTCACGTCATGTCGAAGCCGGTGATTGCGAGAACTCGAGCACCATGCGAGCCACCCCGACCGTTCATCACAGGATTCACCACAAGTACGGTCAACCTATACTGGGAAAAACCACTGATGCACCTGCTGACTGGAAAGGACCTGGAAGGGAAGCCTAAACATGTGAAGCTGTCATTGCAGAGCTATAGACTGGAAATAAATGGAAAGCCGCACATGCGCCTCTCACCGGATGCACAGAGTTGCACACTGATCAAGTGCAAGCCAGGAAAGACATACAAAATAGTTCTTGTTGCAATCACGTGCACAGCAGAGGCAAATAAATTGAGGAAAAAACAGGTGAAACTCGGTTTTTTTCTCTTAAATAATCCAACAAAACACAATTTTCCAAAGACTATATAATAATTAAATAATGTCTTTGTATTTTATTGTACTAAATTTTTCACTAAAATTTTGTCGTTTTTACCCTAATTCAATTTCTATTCCTTTTTTATGGAACTTAGGATGTCAATTATTTATATTGCAGCATGTTGCAAGGTTTTAATAAAAATCATTGGTAAATAACAAGGAAGTTAATTAATTAAAAATATCAATTGTTATTAATAGAAATCATCTTCTAATGGCTCTGATCAAAGTGCATCAATGAATCAGGAATGGCGGCCATTAGTACAAGACTTCGACAACGATGAATCACCTTCAGAACAACTCCTTGCGACATTGCCTAATCTTGGAGACGGTTAGTTTCTATAGCTTGCTCACTGGGTGGTGCACTGAATTATGTTGGATTCTGTTGGTTGAAATGAATCTTCAATATCTTGTTGAGTTTACTCAGAAATTTATGTAATCATTTCCTGAATTTCGGTAATCGTTTAGTTTCCACTTGTGAGATGGTGACATGGGTGGAGTTTTTCAGGGGCTAGGGGGGGACTATGCCCTCCCATGGAGAGATTTTTACTTGTTAGTCCCATGCATTAGTCAGGTCCGCAGAGTGTCCAGCCCCCATCGGGTCCTACATTTGACCCCAAAACTGAGGTGATGACTAAAAAACGTCAAAAACTTCTTTGGTGGTTGCGATGAAATCATTTTCGGAATTTGGGACTAATAAAAGGTCATCAACTTTTTTCGGAACTTGCAGCCCCCCCATGAGCGTGATCGGAACCCAAACTCTGCCCATGGATGATAAGTCTACTGTTTGAATGCTTGTGAATGATAATCGTAGAGATCTGAGTGCCATAGTTCATAAGCAGTTGAAGGAAAATCAACACAATAATTCAGAAGCACATCATTTTCGTTGCTACTGTAGTAGGCCCTGTTTGAAGTCATAAAAACAGCATCACGGTGTCAATGGTGTATCTATCAAGGCTGGTAATATTCTGAAGAAAATGAGAACATTCTGATAATATAACAAAGTTTGGATAATTTTTAAAAACAAATTTAGGTTTTGTTGGCGAGGAGAACGTGAAGTATGTCATGCCGCCTGATAAGCTGAGTGGAGACAATTCAAGGGATGACCCTGGAAGTGTCCTGGTCCAGTGGCAAATGCAAGGCGATTGCTCCAACGTCCGACAGTACAATGTTACCTGGAAGAATCTTTTGGATGGATCAGTACAGCATAGATGTCTTGATCCAGATATTGGAAAATGCACCATTCCTGTTACACACAGAAAGTAGGTGGCTTTGATTTGAGTCCATTGTACTAAGAGTAATATGTAGAGATTATTTTTTAGTACTCATTAATGTCAAATGGTGATAAATGGCGAGCCTGCCTGACTGATATCAGCCATTAGAGCCTGATAATTTGTATGTGTGTATGTATAATAGTTTAAGTCATAAATAACAGATATTAGAGATGTTATGTAAATCTCTGACTATACATGTATGACATGAAATGCAGTGTCATAATATTTTACCTATGTGCTTATGACTATGTTGTTCAAAGATACGTTCAGA
>JAQFXW010000548.1:0-18211 GCA_034693945.1 Dendrobaena attemsi
GCGCTTGAGCAATTGTGAGTGAAGGACTTGCTAAAGGTCCCTACGCAGTGGGTGGGATTCGAACCTGCAACCCTTCGTTTGCAAGTGGATCGTAGGACCTTTTTGAGCTTTCCATTTATTGTTCAAATATACCATGCATATATGATATGCTTACTGATATTGATAACAATAAAAATTGTTAATGAATGCGAAGAATTAACATTTATTTATTTATTTATTTATTTATTTTATATTATATTTATTAATTATTTTCGTTTACAATCTGAAAGTTACGGATAGACATAATTATTTGAGTATCATCAGAGTATGTATAGAGCAGAGCTATATAATATGTTCTAAAGTTTCTGTTTAAATAAAAAGAATTGAATTGAATTGAATCGGAAATGCAAGTAAAAAGACTTTTAGAGACTGAGGCGAAGAGCAAACGTGCCTGCAATCTGCTTTTGTATTTTCTTCACTGACTGGAGACCATCTAAGTCTCATTTTGAGTTTGTCGTATGTTTCTGGGGTAAACCTACTTACACGTAGGATATGTGTGACTTTTCTTCTGTTTGATCAAACAATAGAGCCCAGAGTAAACACGACCTAAATATACAGTACATGTAGGCCTATACGCCAATCGGCCACTACAACTTTTACGTTGCTTGCTCTTGCCACGAGCAACAGTTGAGTTTGATGAGATGCACTTGTGAAACCGGTCGTCCAGTGTACGTTCATGCATATATGTATATGCGTATAATATATTATTCGTTTGCTGATACTTTGCTATTTGATATTTGTTTACAAAAGATCGTTTCTGGGCTGAGAGGCATCTATAAGTCTTGATCCTTGATCTGCCGGGTTTACCCATCGCAAACACCTATAGAGCGTTCATTTGATTATATGCATGTTATGCATTTACGACCACTTGTACAAAATAATGCCTATACTCCACTTGTGGGAACAATCGTCTTTTAATATTGACTAAATTCTGATACTCGTATAGACACGAAGACAGCGCATAATAATTGTCTCTTCCGCAAAGTTTCTTTATGCGGCAATATTCATAAGTCTTATAAGACACTAATGTATAAATTATGTGTATACTTGTGTGTTTTTATATTGCAATGCTTCGCTTCTTATTTCTTCGTTTGGCGCCAAGAAGAGTCTATGTTGAACTGAGCATCCTAGGGTCTATACGAGTATACGAATTGCTTCTTGGCAAATGGCATCGGTTTCTGCCGCAGCAACTCCCTGTTGATTTCTGGCAGCATTGTAGTGGGGGAGGGAGAGGAGCGTGGGGATGGAGGGATGGAATTACGGGAGCCGATGACACCCGCTTAATCTCGTCTTCTTTATTCCTGGCAGACAAATACGAGGGTCACGCGGCGACATGTAAACAAAGACTACGAGATGACCAGCTGCTGCAGCTGCCGAGAAGGATGAGTTGGAGATGAAGGATGAGGAGCGGACGGAGACAGAAGAGGAGAAGGAACAGGAGGGCGTGGTTGAGACGACCGATGGAATAAAGCAGCCGTTGCTCCATGGATGGTGGTGGTGCATTCCGGTTGACGTTGCGCCAACAGAAAACCGAAGCGACATCACTTCGGACAGGATGAGATTCAGAGGCTGGAACGCCGTCCGGCATATATTAGATTTGAATTCAGGAGTCACTCATGCGTGATATGCCCAGTCAACCGCATATGACATTCGGAGAAATAGCTGTTCCAAGATCAACGGGTTCGTTGCAACACCAATCTCACAGCAAACGTTTGACGTGCTTCGAATTGCTAATAACTTGAACATCCTAACTGTTAACGTTCCAATCTTGAAACGCGCGATGCTATATATATATATAGGCCCATAAGCAATTTGAAATCGGTTAAAATTCTATGAAGAATAAACCTGCAGAGTATGATTTGAATCGGATGATCCGTATTTTCAGTGTGAGCAATACTTAAATGAACAGCGTCTTTGTCCAACTCAGACTATGGCCTTGACAAACCCGCAATAGCTCGGTTTGTTTTTAAAATGACTATAGTTACTTCCTACATTTAACAAAAACTAAGCATCATGTGTTTGCAGTATAAAACAGCTTCTGAGTTAATTAATTAATCATGCAATTAAGTAATTGGTGCAGCAGTTTCCGGCAGGTCTTAAGCACAGTGGTCTTAAGGGCAAAACGAAAGTCTTGATTCATCTCGAGGGCCCTGGTGTTGACTGAACAATCATGCGCTGAGTTTTGATCATAAACCGCGTAGAGGTTTGACCTGACCCATCCGTCCATCTACCGGTGATTTGCATAATCAATGTTATTCAGATCAGCGTAATTAGGCGTCTCTCACCGAAATGGGTCTGGCTGCTTACATCTAACCAACTACAGAGCTTCGATTTGATTAGGACTCCGAGGAATCCCTCTGGCTGTCGAAATTTACATTGCATAATATAATGCGCTACATGGGCGAAGCAGTTTCTCTGCGTCTGACGTCATTGTCTTGTTATCAAGCATGCGTCACTATAAGATGCAGAGTGGTTTCCAGATGGCACCTGCTACGTGTTGAATGAGTTTTACTCGTCGAATTCATTCAGTCGTTCTTTAAATTAAATTGAAATTATATTTATTTACTGTTTACAACATATTGTAACATTAACAATTATGACAAGTATAAGCAGGACGATTGTGGTTTCAAGAGGGAGACCAAAAAGCCGATGCGAAATCTCGCCAATTATTGCCACCCTAGAAAATACTTTTAATCGAGAATTTATATAGCACCTCTTTAAGAAAAATCATGCAGAGGTTCTCCCAGCTTCGTCCTGGTAAAAGTGGACAGTTTTAAGTGAATGTAGAATATAATTATAAAGGTGAGTTCTATGGTTCTAATCGCAACTTAAAAGGGAGGCACTTCCAAATCACCAGACCCACCCCATAGCTGTAGGCCATACCTGGCCTACCACATAGCTGCAGTGCGAGCAATTCTTAAAAGTAAACCTTGTCCAGCGATTACTAAAGCAGGACGAAACGTAAAGACCAGTGAACAAGTGATGCGAACAATGCAGAAATTTTATCAGCTTTCTAGAAGTGACAGAGCGTTAGGGTAGGCTATCGGCATAGGCAGGCTGTACGTATAGGCTATTTTATTATTATGTACTGGAACGTTTTATGATTTTAATTATAGTCGATCGACCGCTGGTTACTAAGAATACTCTCTTTATATAGCGCAAGATTCACGACAATCGTTGAGAACCGCATCTGTTCATGAAAAGGGACATTTTACTATTATCGTCCGTTTATGTCATTCTTGTATTGTTGTGGCTTCCATTTATATTTGTTGACAGCGGTTAACAGAGTGCAGGTGGCTAATTTGATTTCTATTACAAACCAAACAAAATTAAACCGCATAGGCTTATGATTGCCTATTTGTCTGTTAAGTGGATTTTAAAGCTAGTGAATCTCAGGTACTCAACATTGCACCAAAAAGTCCGATAACCAAAGTAGGCTATTGGTTGCGTTCAAATTCTTTCAATCATATTCATATTTCTCTTGAAGGCAATGCTTCTCCTTCTGATAAGATCCAAAGCTGAATATGAAACCGAGTTTGAATTGCCCCAACGATCAAACAAACATCGTTAAATCAATCGAGTAGATTTATTCGTGGAATTAAATGATGCCTGATCATTGGGAGGGAGGAATTCAAAGCTATTGCCTGGGTGGATTTTATGTGGTTTTATCTAATACAAAGACGGATGAGAGCGAAGGACGAAAGCGTCGTCCACTTTCTTCAGCTGCATTTCATTTGAGAGCCATTTGTCCTTCCCTACAGTATATATAGTGACAGTGGAACGGCGGAAAGGAAGAACACCTGAGGACACACGCTGGGACATAATAGCGTGACGATGCAAACACCGGATACATCGTCTGGCGATCTAAAATTCTCCCAGCTGCAATCGCCCCAGGACCGTTTCCATCTACTGCGGTGCACCCACTGCCGCCGCCGCCGCCGCCGATTACAACGAGGGGCGCTGCCGTCGCTTACAATTAGGGGTAGAGTGGGCTAGCTGGGCCCGTAGTCGTCGTCGTCATCGTCCTCATCTAACAGATCGATGCGTTTTATAGTGTTGACGTGCCTCAGACGAACCAACCAACCTAGCCCCCCCCGTCTGCAGTCAACGTGTAGTTTACGGGGCATCGTAACCAGTTTATCTTGACGGTCCTGGAAATCACGGCTTTCGCTGCCGCCGCCGCTGCTGCTGCCACCAAGCGACGGCGGCGGCGGCCGACAGGTTCTGAATAATTATCGTCCTCTGCCCGGTTGGACGTTAGTATATACTAAATGTCAAGGAATCATAAGCCTAAATTAGGCAGGTTTGATCATAACAGCCAACAGAGGCGCAACCAGAAGACTTTACATGCAGCTGGGGTGCTACGTTGCAAAGAGCGAGGGTGCGAAGCCATGATCGAGTTGGGTGTTGAAGGCAAGAAGCCTGTAATGACAAGGAGTTCTGGCATAGTATAATAACAATGCTAGGCCAGAAAAGGGTCAAAATTTCTCACTTCAGCCTGGCTAGAATATGTAGTATTTTAGCCACTCTGAAGTTTATTAAGATCCACAATGACACACCGCATTATAATTAGGTACAGATCTGTTAGAATGAACGATACAGGTTATTACAGAAGTCGAATTTAACATATGGCAGCCACGCATGCATTCTCGATTTACAACGCAGTCTAGCGAATGAAGGATGAGTCTTCCTGAGACAATTAGCATAATCAATACCTGCAGTCAAAGTGTTTCATCTGTTCGTTCGTGACTCTGGTATTGAACTCGATTCGTCTGCACTTCACGCCTGCAGCTCGTATCCAATGCTCCACGGCCCCCTCGCCTTCACTTGGCTTCACTCAGATACTAGTTCTTTCCGTTTCATCATTTGAAACTAATTAAATCCTTTGTCTGTTCACAAAGTTCTGATAAAATCTCGATCATCGTTTGTCAGCGGTGCCATATTACGTCACCAGAGATACGGTATTCCAAAAATATTATTAGTCTAAACTTTACACTTAATATCAAACAGACTTTCTCAAAGTTGATACTAGAGTGAAACATAATTTACTGGAGCATTGAATATACATGTACGTAGGGCCTATATTTAAACATTGGCGGAGTTACAGTATAGGCTTGCACATTCGGTTAATTTACGCTGGCCCACCCTGTAGACGCGGCACGGCGCTTAACGCACAGTACAACGATTAAGGCCTATACTGTTGTATGGTATTACTAGCAACATTCGTTAGTTGTTTTTAGAGACAAATGTTCAGGAAATTCCGTAAAGAGCAACTGTAAGACAAACGTGCACAGTTGGATAAGCAATATTTTCTACGATCCACCTCATGGAAAGAAATGATAGGCCTGAGTGAAAGTATGAGCGTGCAAAATATTCACATGTGATCATGTACGAAAACGACGTTAGGCCTATGCGATAAAGGCGATCTTAAGCACAAAGGAAATTCCTGTGTTGTTAATACAGGAATTTCGCATTTTATAAGGTGATCAGAATAAGTTGATTCCGTCTTTATATGTACATGTATATTAGTGTAGAGGGTTCGCCGTCCGCCTGGGAAATCGTAGCCGCGTCCCAATCGTGAATTCACGGGCGTTCCCGTCCATATAATTCATTTTGCAGTTGCGCCATATAAATACGCCGCCGATAGTCTCACCAATGCACCGCTGACTCTGTCGAATACCTCTGCCGGGTATTTATTTAACGCGATCGAGAAGCTCTCGGCTGCAGACTGACCAGAGTCATTTGCATGCAGGCAAATTTCATTACGTCGGATGCAGTTGAAGTATATGGCAAGGATATAGAATGAAACATATGCATATACGTCTATAGAATCTAGATATCAATTATCTGTTTGTGAACGATCTCTTAATTGATCATCGATCGGTCATGAATTATTAATCGACTGTGCACTCTTCATAGAGAATCCTCCGCTGCAATCGACAGACGCTCGTCATTCGTCAGTCTCTCTTCCTCGTCGTTTGATTGCGATGGAAGCGAGGCTCGAAGCGAAGGGTTAACGGGTATGCGTCAAGGGTGACTGGGCAAAATTGGGCTTGAGTATATGGCTAATCCACCCGTCCAACATCATCTGAAGGGATCCTGACTAAATACCAGCTACTCCAGATACGCAATACGAAAAATATAAGCCGTTCTTGAGACATTAACTTTCAACAAATTTCTAAGTAGTTTTTAAATTCCCGAGCGATTCCAAGTACCTCGAGAGAAATCTGCAAAAAATAACAAAACTACACAAAATGCTCTGCCCCGACCTCCTAGAACTCGACCTCGGACCACCACGAACTTTTCTCATTGACTACTCCTTTTACGCAGCGCTCGTGAATTAGCTGGTGCCAAGCGTTTGGCTTTACGCAGCGCTTTTGAAGTCTCGAACTTACGATACGATTTGTCGTGCAAGTTAATTAATTAAGTAATTAATTAAAGTAATTCATGGTTTCCAGATGAATGTCTGAACCCAAGCGCTGTCCTCACAATTACTGATCATATTTTATACTGGAACAAAAGCTAAGCTATCGGATGTGCAGAAACGTTTTTATGCAACAATCGTGTGGAAGTGAAATAGTCTAAGCTTAAAGCTCAAATGAGCCACACAGGTTCTATTATGGCCTACAGATGGCATGATGAACTCAAAACGAGGCTGCACAGAGAAACACTTCAGCTTTATGTTACACTTAAGAAATTTACTATACGTTCTACACGTCTGGTAGACAAGGTACATGTAGGCCTACGTTATCCTACTCTGTCAGAATACATGACAACTGTATGGTCATTATTGTGGTCTACTAAATTTATAAGTTCACTCTCAGAAATCTCTTACTATTGTATGATAGCCCCATGGCATACGCGAAGTTTCTCTTTTGTGTCACGAAATCATTGCAGTTGTTTTGCAGCTCCATTTTTAAACAATTATTATGCGCAGTGTGAATCTGACATAGTGAATAACACACTAGCAGTGAAGCATACAAATGTTAGGGGTTTGCTTTCTGCAACCATCCCAGAGGTCGACTCAGCTCTCTATCGATGGACCGCGTTGGAGAAATGAGATGCAGAATATAGCATTTTATACATGCATGTAGAGGAACTCTATAGCAATACATACATGCATATTATGCATGCATGTCTGAACTGAAGCGCTGTCTGCACAACTACTGATCATATTTTATACCTGAACAAAAGCTAACCTATAGGATGTGCAGAAACGTGTTTATTAAGCAATACATGCTGCATATTATGCACAAAAAGTCTGCTTGTCCAACACCTCAGCATTATGCAGGGACAAACATAAAGGTTGATTGTTTGATTGACAGAGGTTTCTAGCTCTATACCAAGCAGGCGCAAGTGCGCCCAGTGGAAAACAGAGGGGAACATTTTTATAACGTATAATTTTCAGAAATAAGAAGAAGACTGGTCAGATGGGATGGAAGAATATTTTTGAGGGTGGAAAATGGAAAGTCATGAGTTTTTGAGCCCGGCTGCTTTGGGGAGGATAGAAGCCCTTGTTGATCGATACATAAATATATATATGCAAACATACATACATACATAATTGCATGCATGCATACAGGACGTACAGTTACCATAATCATGATACACTCTTCTTGTCGCTGCATAACGTTGAGGTGTTAGACAAGCAAATTCTCCTCCACCTCTAGTTCTTCCAGCTCCTCCTACACCTTCTCCTCCACGTCTTCCATTTCCTCGTCCACTTTTTCCATCTTTTCCATCTCCTCCACTTCCTCCTCTTAATCGTCTCCTCCTCCAGCCCCTCTATCTCTCACCCTCTGAGCATCTGGGCCCGTTATGTGTTACTCTTCATTAGTCCTGCGCAGTCGACAAGCGAGAACTGCCAATGTCCAGACTGTGTGGCCTGTCCAGCTGCATTACGTGGCCAGCGAATCATCGGAAGAGGTCACGAACCGAGGGTAACGCGGGGTCACATGAACCACGGCCAAGCACAGCACTTCCGTCAGTGACTGACGCCATTAATCTAATAAGTGTCGCAGTCATTTAATTCATTGAAGGACATGAATGGAGTCTTCATCTCCTCCTCTGCGATTGGATTAAATATGCATGGAATAGATAAGCAACTTATCGACATTTCACGGGCCATGTGTCTCTTCTTCGATAAAAACAGCTTAAATCTTAAAAGATATTGATGCGACTGTCTAACAATAGAAAAGGCGATCTCAACACTAAGAAGGAAGACAGTGGACGTGCAATCGCTAAGGACAGAAGATATAGTGGGCCTACTAGTAGGCTATTTATGCAGTTCAGCCCAAACTTTAAACCAAAGCATATTCCTTTCTTCAGCTGTCAATAAAGTGTCGTATTCTTCAATATTTGTGAAAAGAATACTCAGAGGTAAAAGAATTTTTCTTTTTAGTAATTCTGAGAACAACACAAAATAAACTTTAGTAAAAAATGTGTATTTATTAGTAGGCAACTGACTGAAACAATTAAAACTATTTATATCATATCACTAAATTATTACAATGCTTTAAAAAAAATCAGTAAAGCATGCCTTTAAATGTTTACACATAAAGTGATAGGCCCCCTAATTAAGTGAAATTTGTAAAAATTTGACCAGATGCAGCCTTTGCAGAGAAAATAAGCTCATGAATAACATCGTAATTTTTTAGAAATTGCAGTACAGTCACTGCCAGCACAATATCTGAAGCAACCTGAAGTCTTACTGTACATTAATATACACCGCGGTTCAAAAAAGTAAGCCAAACTGATTTTGATATATCTCTAATACCTGACAACTAATAGCCCTACAATTTTGAGATATTTAGATAAGTGGACCAAAAATTTTATTCCAAAGTATCATAATTATGATTCCAACATACCATACATTTTATGAGTTTTTAAATTTCATATACCGAAATTTAGGTTTACAAGCAATTCTCTATCAGATTTTGTAAGAAAGAGTGGGCTAAATCTAACACCAAGACAGTTTTAGTAATTTTTTGAAGAAATTCTCAGTTGTAGGACTATGGTATGATGATTTAATTAAAGAAAATGTGCAAATTGTTCTTCTTTTGCTTATACAAGCCTGGAGGCATTGGCACCATTTAGCGACAGCCCTTCGATTATCCTCTATCGTAATATCGTCTTCTTCTTGTCCAGAAAAAGCCCCGGAATTCATTAATTAAAAAAGTAAGAATATGCATTTTATTTTTTGGAAACACTAATAAAAGAATTATAGTTCAGGTTTTAATATTTTGTTCATAACATAAAAATTGGTAGCTAAAGTTTGGCTTACTTTTTCTTGAATCAAGGAGTCGAAATTTGCTTGTAAACCTATTTTCCGGTATATGAAGTTTGAAGACTCATATAAAATTTATGGAACGTTGGAATCATATGATATTTTGGAAAAATTTTGATTCACTTCTGTAAATATGTGGAAAATTTTAGTATGATTTTGGAGATATATATAAAAAAAATTTGGCTTACTTTTTATTGAACCACAGTGTGTATTATTGAGCTAATGAAAGAATCTCAGTATAGTCTAAAACAATAACTTTTATGAAGATAGAACTCTGGGCATAAATTTGTTTGCACTCCCAATTTGAAAGTTATGATGACTGCCAAGATAAAGAATAGTCTTGTACATTGCAGCAATTCAATAATTTCAGCTGTTAGAGTGTCTGCTGCCTAGTTAAAAGCAGTTTCATTGCACATTAAACTGAAACTACTTTAACATTGAATATAGTATAGATCATTTCACATTTGCACATCTCTTGCCTCGAAAAACCTCTGCCCTATTGTTCCTCTGGGTTTCTTGACAGTGTTTCTAGTATAGTTGCTTTGCTTGGTGCTAATTCAAAGAACCTCTCCCGTGGTAGTGATTCCTTTCGTTTAGGCTTCAATCAGATCCCCTCTACTCCTCCTCCTCCCCGCTGTTGTCAATTCACATTTTGCCAATCATCTTTCTTAATGGCTCAAGTCTTTGCATCCCGAAATCATTTTGGTAGCTCTTCTCTGCACCTTTTCAAATTTCTCTATATCCTATTTTAAGTATGAATTCCATGCCTTTATACAGCATTCCAGCTGTGGCAACCAGTGATTTATATAATCTTAATTTTGCATCCTTGTCTCTGGTGACCATTGTTCTTTTTTTATCATCCCTGAAGTTCAATTAGTCTTCTTTGATGCTTGAGCACATTGTCTTGAAGATTATGGACTCTTGTGCATAATTACTCCCAAGTTCGTTTCTTCTGTAAAATGTGGAACTTTGATGGGATAGAATACTGCACAACTTCAGCAAGTCGGCTTTCATTGCCATTGAAAGGGGCAACTCACAGGCTCGTCAATGGTATAGGTCTATGCATGCTAAATTAATGTGTGATCTGTTATGTGTGCTTGGTTAACCAATGGTCCGCAACTAATAATAACGTTAGAGATTCGTTAATGGTAAATATTAATGTGGGGCTACTCGTTTTAAGCCTTCTAAGGCGACAAAGTATCGTCATTACAGTATAACACATAATATTATCATTGGCCAGCTCAGATGAAAATGGAAAATCCCAGTGCACGGCAGGTGGTAGATGCCAGTGGCAGATGCTAGATGCCAGTGACAGATTGATGTCAGCGGCAGAAGATAGTGGCAGGCACCAGTTATGTAGATGCTATTGGCAGATATCAGTGGCTGACAGGTCTTCTTGCTAAGCGATTTGTTCACGAAAGAAGTTGCTCTGTGTTTCTGATTTAACGCATGTTATTCGAGACTTAACAATAGAATGCTTATTATGATATTATGCGATGCACCTGGCGAGTATTAAATTTGGATTGCAGCAAAAATGTTATGAGTTTTATGGGCTTTCACTCTGAAAGGTGAACGTATAGGCCTACACGAACAACGACCGTGTCAGCTTTTGCTTAAGCAAAGTGTACTGGCACCCAAGCCTATGTATAGGTCTGTGTATAGACCTAATAAGAGTCTTCATTATCTGTCCAAACAATTAGGGCCAAATTTATTGTTCAGCAGCCTGCAAGCTAGCATAATAAAAATCGTGTAATAATATTTTGTCTTGGCTGGTATACTTTGTAGGAAGCTCCATTCGTCATTCCTCATCGCACTCTGTCGACTTCAAATCAGTTCCTCAGACTCTGATATTAAGTTAATTTGACTCGATAATTTCCATAGCGCCTTTTCATAATGCATAAGACATCAATCAATAGTCACTTTTATGGAAATCTTAGTTTCATGGCCTGACCTCGATAAATCAGACGAACTATAGTAGGCCTATAGGCCCTATTCCCAGAATTGCTCTATTATAGCATTGTGGAGACAGTGCATGATATCACATACTTATCTAGCCTATAGACCTAATTATATCATGAAATGAAATATGATAAATTGTTAATAAACATTTACTAATTGAGTACCGGTATACAGTGCTATACATACATCGTACTGGTTATTATGCTATGTATCTATCAGCCTTCGCAATCGTGCTCAATGTCGAAGTGCAGAAATTGCTCTTTACTGTAGGCTAATTGTTTCGTGATTAAAGTTGACAATCTATAATTATAAGCTTACACAGGCTTAGATCAAATTATATTCATTCATAATAATATTATGTCAATACCGCCTTTTCAAGTCTGCTAATCCTCTGAGGCGGTCCCGATTACAGCCCGGAAGTGTGTCAGAGTTTACACGCAGAAACAATTGTGAGTAAAGGACGCGTAGCCTACATGATCGACATGCTCAACGTTTCTGTTTACGCAGTGGCTTGGGTCTGAATCAAACCCGTCACCCGTCTGACGCAAGGCGGCGACTATTCCCCTACACCACAGCGCTCCATATATATTTAATATATGCAAATTAATATCTTGAACACTTTGACGCATGCGCTGTGGCCGGTTACCTACTGGTGAATATTCAACAACGGCGACAGCACTACTGTTGCTGCGTTGCTTCCTATAGACTACCCAGAGGCGCTTAATTAAAATATACATTAACGTGAATAACCTGCGGCGTTTCACGAAAGCGCTAATTAACGCGAGTACTCCGCGCAGCAACGGCATAAGACGATCGATAGCACCAAAACCGTTGTGGATTTTTCACATAATTAATTTTTGCCATAATCATCGCAATTGTAATCATGAACACCAAATTTACAACCATCTCTCAGACACCAAGCGTAGCTTATAAGGGCACTAACTTGTTCACGAGCTTTGGGTTGAATCAGAAGATATGGAAGAATACTGATAGGATCAGTGCATAAGCTCACTTAAAAGTGACAATCACAATCTACGATCTTTTCAAGTAAGCGACGAAAAAGAAAGAGGAGAAAATGAAAACCCTCACAATGCTGCAGCTACATGCATAGGCGTAATTTGTGGGGGGTACAAGGGGTACATGTACCCCCACTTTTTGAAGTGGGGTACCGTACCCCCCACTTTTTCAAACAAAGAATAACAAAACGTCATTCCATATTTTATATTTGTACCTTTTGGATCTTTCTGATGTAGAATAAGCCACAAACGGAACAATTTTATTATACCCCCACTTTTTATATAAAAGTAAACTGGGAAAATACATTGTACCCCCACTTTTTAGACCAAAGTAATCTTGGAGAACAAGTCTGTACACCCCACTTTTTAGACCAAAGTTACGCCCCTTGCTACATTTAAACCCCTATAGGTAATTGAACTTCAAAGAGCTAAGTATTATGACCAAAGCCTCAGCCTACATATGTCATGTGTAGGCATATGCGAGAGCGTACATAGGTTAGGTCTTAGTAATTAAGGTGCACAATTAAGCATACCGTACGGAATACTGACATCTTCATCAAAGTACTTTGAAGCTGTAAGCATAAAACAACGCAGAGAGAAAGCGAGAGTCGATCTCGCGTGTGTCTTCGGTGATTTAGAACAATGTCCATTGATTTCTCACTCGTAAGGTTAGGACTCTGTCCAATATTAAATCGTTATCGGCATTCGCCAGCCCGGCTGATGTCATATCCGCATATTTTGTCGGACACATGATGGGGGCTTGGCCATTACTTGCGACCTTTAAATCAAGGTCAGCGCAGGCTTCAGCGGCGGCAGGGCAATGCAATCTGCGTTTGTATGGACGGGCATGTCTCTTTCAACTCTCACTTTCATTGTCGATGTCTCTCTTCTTATCCCATTCCTGCTCTCCAGTCACTGCCTCTGTCTGTGTCCTTATCCCTGTCACTGTCGCTTGCTTACTTTCTAACACTATCATTATTTCCTCCTCCTCCTCTGTATTTCTGTCTCCCTGTCTGTCTCTGTTTGTCTCTGTCTGTCTGTCTCTGTCTGTCTGTCTCTGTCTGTCTCCTGTCTCTTTCTATCTCTCGCTAATCCTTGTCAAACTTCTATCTTTCCCTCTCTCTCTGCCTTCTTTTCGGCCTTTTCTCCCTATAATGTTATTTCAGTGTAGCGCCAAGAACGTCAGACCGATATAGTCCAACCGAAGCCTCTTAGAAACCCTCATAGTTTGATTACACCAGAATAACATTGTTCTCAGCGTCCTGTCAGCTAGATAAGTGGATTACCAAACTTGTCAATTACCAAAGCAGCTATGTATGCAAGTAGGTTTATTCTTGTTCTAAGATTCACCATTTATCCCGAAGTATATAGCCAGATGAAGCCGTCATTGTTTTGAAAGAGCACTATCGCTATATAAAATATGCAATTCTATTAGACGTTCTGCATGTGTCGAAAATAGAGAAGAATCATGAGCTGTGGGGCATGGTAGTGTAGTGGTGAAGGTCGCCGCCTTGCAACCGAATGGTTGCAGGTTCGAATTCCACCCGCCTCGTAGGGACCTTTAGCAAGTCCTTCACTCACAATTGTCAAGCGCTTTGGCGTGTAAAACTCCAACACACCTGCGGGCTGCAGTCGGGACCGCCTCTGAGCGGTATTGGTCTTTAAGGGGCGGTATATAAATACACAAATACAATACAATATTACACTCAGTTCGGTGAAGCGGTCTTCAATCGCAATGCCAGCAGTTTTATAATTCGTACAACAAAACTTCATGGGCTTCCAGTAATTGTTGGTCTAAGACTGCATTCTGTGCAGAATAATTTTATATTTGTGTTTATATCGATATGCTGCAGTCTGTAGAATATATTAGATGCTTCACGAGAAGAGAGAGAAACTGGTTAAACCGATGACCTGTGGTCATTAATAGGCTTGCATGCAATGCATACATCTGTCCACATTATTCACGTATTAATATCTAATCAAACAATACCATTATGTATGCTTGCAATTGTGCATGTGTGTATAAACTGTATAGTTATATATACACATGTATGGTATCTCGTATAAAGCACCGTCTTCTGTATCAATCGAAGGAGGAGGAGGAGGAAGAGGGGAAGAGGAGAATGGAGAGGAGGAAGAGCAATTGAGGTCAGACAATAGCATTATAATTATATCCATCTTAAATCGCTTAATAATTCATTGACGGCAGCCCCGGTCATCGATGGATTCATGCCTCCATCTTGATTTGTCGGCGAACAACAGAAGAGGCGATCAATCAGTCGATCGGATATCGATCCATCAGCAACGTACAGGCCTTTCCTCCTCCTCCCTCCTCCCTCCTCCTATCCCTTTACCTCTTCCCTCTGCCAGCGGAGCATGCAGCAAATGCGGAGCAAGATCCTAATGGATTTAAGCGATCACAACGCTATCTGCATCAGACCCTGCAGTCTAAAGTCGTTCATGTGAATGATCGAACGATCGAATGGACGAATACTGATGACAGAGGTTATAGAACTGTTGTGAGTTTCGAAAGATGACTAGAGACGAGGTTTTACTTTCTCCCTCAATTCCCTTCTAGGTGCCCTAGAACATTAGAAATATCAAACTCTTTAGAAATGTGTCTTTCGACTGTGCAGGAATGGCAGATTCCTCGACAGCATCTTGACTAACAAAGCCATGGCTGATACCGGTTACGAATGAATCGCCGATCTATTGAAACGCAGTCCTGTGTCCAATAAATTATCGGAATTGTGTTTCGCTTTAGGCTTTTGTATTTTTTGTATTGCTTTAGCTATTGGCACTGTGGAAAGCCACGCTTTGTGTAAATGGCTATACCGTAGAAGGTCTACCGTGGTTACTACACAATGTTGTTCCTTCGAATGAATCTTGTCGGAATTTGTCTAAATTGTGACGGTCTTCAAGTCTTATCAGAATATTGTACTTGATAGGAATTCGTGCACAGCTGAATCGCCATCGTTTCAGTTCATGGATTTAGAATTATAGAACTATTATGTCTATGTTCATACATCTTTGATAATTATCGTTTTGCCTGCATGATTCTGGCGATGCATGCATGGTATTGGGCCAAGTGTGCCAAGATACATGTCTAGTTCTCTATAGCCTACGCTTCTGACTGGTATACTAGGCTACACGATTCCGTCTCTTACCATCCGAACTCAACAGTTAATTTCTCTCGCGTTAAGACCTAAGAACCCCACTGTACCATCTCAAAGCCATTCAACGCTTCTTTGAAAGTGTTGTATTGAGATTCTAACTGATTGCGTGTAAAGTCTACCAATCAAGTTGAAACTTCATGATTTATCAATAGGATAACTTCTTTATTATTAAGATGTCATTGCAGCTGTTCATATCAAATTTGATGCAACTTGCAAGTTAGTTCTTTGAGTCATATACATATTGTAAGAAATGTATAGGCCTATTATAGTACTATTAAGTGCGGCCCAAAAGTAAATGAAAACGCTCTGGGAGTCAGTGTATTATACAGATTACAGATGTTTATTTCAACATAGCAACTTTGGTGCAGATAGTTATAACCCAGACGAAAAGAAGATCGAGCAGGCTCCTGAGCTGACCTCAGAGGCAGTCATTTGTAATGGGCTGGTAGTGTTATCCGCTTCACTTATCTTAATTTTGGCTCATGAGGGCGTAGGACAAAGACTCTCCCGCCCCGTCACCTCTTCCCACCGACAGCATGGGTTCGCTTAACTCAGTACAGATGCGTATGTAATGTAACGCAAGTGAAGAAGATATTAAAGTCATCATTATCATCATCATCTCTGTTTTATTGCTCCCAATCCACACAAAAAACAATTAATGCACAAAACAGTTCACCAAAAAGCGGGATGCAAAGGGCATACCCAAAAGGAACAATGTTCCGTTTAATAAGAGTTACCTACTTAGATTACAAGCAATGCGCTGACAACTATCTGGCATATACAATTCAACACAAGACAAAAGAACAAAACCTGAATAAAACAGACTCAGCTAGACTTGTAAATAAAAATAATTAACTAACTTCAAAATTATACAAAACCAAAAAACAAACGCAGCTAGTCGAGAACCGTAAATGAAGATAATTGACCTAATTAACTGGAAAATAATGACACACTACTTCTTGAATAGTGGCATATTTAGTAGATCTACTGAGCGAAGAGTAGTAGGAAGTGAGTTTCAGTTAGTAGGCTATATACGAACTTATCGAGAGTTGAAGCCTCTGACTATTCAGCGTCCAATCCAGTACGCAAGCCAATTACAGACAATCGCTCCTGCCTTGTAAATAAACAAGCAACAAAATACTCATGTTCAGTCGTCCTTCAGACTTTGATGATGTCTACTTATGTAAAAGAAAGTACAGTTCAAAGCAGCGCCGCCTACCTTTGACGAATGAGACGATGACGATCGTCAATAAGCAAATGGCACCAATTCGCTGCCAACTGAGAATGCCACATTGTGCCATTCTTCAGACGCTTCCTTCCGTTTCCATGGAGATCAGCCGGAAATAGAGACGAATGTGGCGTCGTCTTGAGACGGATCGAAGAAGAGGAAGAAGAAGAGAAACAGTGTATATCTACGGTTAGTTGTTAATCACTCCCGATCCGTCCGATCCTTCTACTGTGTGTTCGTCTTCGTTCAGGGAAATGCTCGGATGTTATAAGAACGACGAATGGTGTAAGAACGTATACACAGCCCAGGCTTTCGTTGGCCTGCTGTACGCGTATTTCTGTCTTCACACTCTCCACATGCAGCGATCATCGTTATACTGAATCTCTCCCTATCTTCTGTGTCTGTCTCTGCTTCTGTCTGTCTATCTCGCTCTCTGTGCTTCTCTATCTCTCTGCACAGTCTATTGCCTACGTCTGTTCACACGAACTGTAAGCTCAGCCCTTCTGTTTCTATACACGACTGTTACTCTATACGTCCAACCGTGCTTGGCTCGCACTTACCGCAGTAGCCTACTTCGTCACTATCGGAGATCCTAGATTTTTGTCTTTCTAATGCACATACTTATACGGCTTGAATCTGCGCACACAAAGTACCTTGCAGTAGAGCATATTGCTAAGCCCGACGTACATTCAGCTAACAAAAGCCGTCACGGCCAAAGATGTATATCCCAGTCAATATCACCGTCGTCGTCGTCATCATCATTATTCAGAGCGATGACACTTCTTATTAAGCGACATAGATAGGCCCTATCGTTTGACGCACGCGTTGTTGATAGATCAGACTTCTGTGGCTTCTTTCCTGACCGCTAGAATTGGTGGCGCTTCTTAGCAGTAGTAGTGATCGCGGTCGAAAGGTGACATCGTCTGATCTAAACTCTGTCTGATCCCAGCATAATAATACTATAGGATGCGCTGTATGCGTTCAATGAAGCAAGGCTTAGCAAGCCTCCAATGCAGCAACGCAGAGGCGACGACGGCTAGGCAGACCCAGTTGATTTACGAATGCAGAGCCACCGCCACAGACAGAATTCTTCTCTCCACTGCAATAAGGGTTCGAGCGTTTTACGACAGCAAAACACAGAATATTGTGTGAGACATCATGACAGACTATTGAAGATGAAGACATTGCAAAAGTTATGTCTTACGTTGCTTTAGCATTGTTGCTACAAACCTACTGCTAATTATTTTTAATTATTTGTATCGCCTCTGAGTAGTAGGAGACTTTAAGGGGCGGTGTAGAAATGTGTGAATAACTAAATAAATAAATAAAATAAATAAACAAATACTAATCTATCGGCTGCTATACCTATCAGCGAATATAATTAATTGCATTAATTTAACGTGAAGCTTGGTGTCACATCCTGAGAAGTGACACCCTACTTAGAGACATCATCGAAGGAAGAATGGATGGGAAGAGAACACGTGGTAGACCGAGAACAATGCTGCTG